>JAJJMC010006603.1:721762-753456 GCA_023531435.1 Papaver californicum | reverse complement strand
TAGTTTGTGTTGTGCTAATACAAGCTATATCGGGCAGTCTTATCCTGGACACATCTTCGCACGTTAGGGTTTAGCATTACTCTTCTCGAGTATACCCGCGAACTAATGTGTTAAGGACAACTTGTTGAACCTGTGATTCTGCCCTCGTAGTTGTCCGTGGTAGAGTTGTTTTTCAATTTAGTTCTTTATATATATTATTCTGATAATCTAACGTTGTTGTTCATTGTTGCAAGATTCCAACAGTTCTCATACCAAAAAACATGTTGGTAGTAACTCTGAAGCATCCTAAGAAGTACTGAAAATGGGAGCAAAATATGGACATAATCAGAAAATTTGGCCTCATGACAAATGGAACTCAAATGTAGACTATTTGAAAGGAGTTCTCGTATTTGAAAATGCTCCTAGTTGAAGTAGGAGATAGATTAGTCGGAGAAAGGCGGGTATCTAACCTTGATTTTGGATTTCTTCACGGTCTTTATCATGAACCGGTCATCTTGTGTCATGTAAAAGAGGCTTCCGCTTTTGCCTGGAGAAGATAGCTCTCGGATGGCATCATTGCCACAAATGACTAACATGTAATCATCCCGATCTATCGGTAACAACTCCCTCAAATGTCTAACTAGAAACCAAAATAAAAGAATGAATGAGAGTACAACTCTTCTGGGATTGAATCATCGTTGGAACATAATAAATAACAAATGCAAATTCAAAAGAAAAATGCATTATCGAAATACCATGGGACAATAATCCTTCCATCTGAACTCCGCCGTTTGATGGGGCGGAGTAACTTTGGATCCTTCAGATGGGAATCTTGTCCAGAATTTTTCCCTTAAAGTCTGAAGGCCTAAGTTCCCGCAAAATAGAAGCATGCTTCCCATCAGAATGTTTAGAAAGAAGTATGATTCACAACCATCAAACCAAAATTTTAAAACACTCCTAGTATACTGAAAAACAACAAGTTTATAACCTGTATCACAAAACTCTAGACACTGCAACCTAACAAAAATCCACATATAACCACAGTAAAGCATGATCCAGTGCACCATACATTATAATAACATCAAATAAATAAGAAAACCCCAAAGTAAAATGTAGTAAAGGAAATCTAAGAAATTATGGTTTGACCAGGCTTATGGTTTGACCAGGTTGAGCATCAATTCATAATTCTTGTGTCCTTTTGTTATGGTTTGACCAGGCTTCTTAGCCTCGTTTGTAAAACAAACAAGACTTTTTCTAATCTGTGTAGCACCACCACCACCTCCTAGTCCATGATCCAAATGATTTCCATCTCTATAAAACATGGAAGCTTCCACATTATCTAGAATAAAACTCGAGCATCTCCATCTTCTTGTTGAGAGAACCTGACCATAACCTTGGCCTCTATAATATGTCAAAGCTCTTCAAAAATACCCACAAATTTACGGCAGTAACCATCAGTTCCACCTCCTCTTTCTCGCTGCTTATACAACCAAAACCTGACTCAAAACCACCATAACTCAGCCTCTTCAGTTCAGGAAATTTCGCAAACACCCTTTGTGCATTGTGTTGTTGATTCAAACATGGAATTGACTTCATACTTTTTAAGTTGGCTTCGTCTCTTCGTCCTCTGCAAGATGGTGTCTTTAAAATCTTCATATCTCTTCATCACATTTTACGGATAGCTTGGATGGCTAGACTCAACCGTAAGTGAATTTTGAATTCATGTTTCAACACTTCAACTTGTCTACGGCTAGGTTGAGATGATTTCCTAGCCGTAAATCTGACCCTGACACTTCTCTCGAACATTCACTCCTTCTACGTCTGGGTCAAAATGATTTTCCAGCCCTAAATCTGACGAAACTCTCCTTTTCTTCCCAGGGCTACGGCTAGCTTTTGATGATTTCCTCGCCGTCAGTGGATCTGAAACTTGGTCCTTTCTTCGACTTGTTTTACGGCTAGCTTTGGAAAATCTCCTAGCCGTAAATGCTTCTGGATTTCCACTTCAAAAGTATATTTTAAGCTCTAGCTTCTCAGTTTCACTCTGGAATAAACTCTTTTCTTTTTTTAGCTCTTTTCAACACCATTTCCATTGATTTTCGGATGATTCACCTAAAAAAAAAAAAAATAGAAAACAAGAGTAATACAAGGTAATATGCAAGAAATCTAACTAAAACAAGTATGGAATTGACACTATAAACATGTCAATTATGCACTTATCAAATTCTCCCACACTTCGCTTTTGTTAGTCCTCGAGCAAACTACTACCTAAACTAAACTAATTAAAACTAAAATACAACAACTCCATTTCATCGAGGACACGTTTACACTTAGCATGTGTAACAAGCCTTTAAACCCCTAGGTGTCCCTAGTGGACGAGTTATAGTCTCGTGAGGGTTAACAAGAGGTATACCCACAAAACCTAAATTCCAACTTTCAAACATTCCAGAGAACATGCATCCAAAGAGCTACGAAGACATAAAGTTTCTGCACACTAACAATAAGAAGTTAGAAGTTACAAAGAACATTATTCTCATGCTTAACTCTTGAGTTAGGAGAAAACCATCATACGAAAGAATCGAGGTTCGAGAGCGATCGAATATTTCTACCTCACCAATAGGGTTTTATGAAATTAACACTCAAAAGACGCACTTTATGGTTCTCATGTGTGCAAGCAGGAGTGAAGATAGAAATCCTGCACACGTTGAATGGCGGGAAGGAAAAGGAACCTTCCGAATTATATGAAGATGTTATCCCATAGAACATGAGACGAAAAAGAACCCTTCTATTTTTTTTCATATGATGATCTCTAAAAAAGGAAATAAACCATTATGTAAGGATGGGAACGCCTACTTGCCTTCTCACCCGATTCACAATCAGCACCACTCTCACATCATTCAATAGAAACGTCTTCAGTCTTCGGTCTTCAGCTGTTGATGATGATGTCTTGAACTTTGTAGATTCTTGATAATTGTAACTTTTTTTCTCAATTCCTTGCTTGAAACTTCTTTATAAATTTCTTCTTCCGCACGGCCTCATTGAATGAATACAAAAACAAATATACACTAAAGCAATGTAAAACACACATTTTTATTTTTATTTTCTATTTTTTTGTCTAACTCAAAATAAAATCATAAACTGATAAATAAAATAGAATGAAAAATGAAACTACTATGCTCGTGGGATATGGACTTTACCACTTGATTCTTCATAACTTGTATTGTCTCGATATCATGAACTTCACTAACTCTCATCTTTTGATTTCTTTCACTCCATGTATATATAATTCCGCTTATTGTATTGTTGCTTTACTTGAATATATAATTTTCTCTTTCTTGTACTGTTGCTTATAAACATTGAACGTTTTCAACTTTTCTTCAAAAATTCGTATGCTCCGCTTGTTGATGATAATGGAATTTTTTAGGAACTTGTTGTTGTCGAGAAATGGTGCCAACTGCAACAAGACTACAAGATAAAGTTAATAATTATGATGACACCCTCATGATTGATATAGATAACACTCAAGAGATCAAAAATTAATGCTGAAATTGGTGCGAAGTTGGGTAGCTCATCATTCTACCCGGAATTTGCGCAAATGAAACACTCTAAACGGACAATTTAAACAGGTACAAAGAATTGAAGGTTTGGTGCCTCATTCATGGGTATTGAATGATCATCTTCTCAAATACAATATTTTATATCGGCGGTTTAAGTCCCCTTTGTCATCTTTAGCCTCTCAACAACTAAGAACTCCGAATATAGTTCTCTAATACTTCTAAGTTCAATTGTTTCGGTGAGAAATCCGTATGTAAACTTAGATACAAGTCTACTAAGTGACTCTAGAATCTCTAAAAGTTAGAGGTTTTCATGAAAATATGTATAAAAAGTTTAAAAATTCTACCTACAATAGTGAATACTAAAAATCTATATGCTTAACCACTCCCCCACACTTAAACTTTACATTGTCCTCAATGTAAATTGACTCATCCAATATAAAATCAAGATGGAAAATCCTAATATGATATGAAAAACTAAGAAAAATCAAAAGATAAAGATAGAAATACAAAACCAATGGGTTGCCTTCCATGCAGCGCTTGGTTTAAAGTCGTCATCCCGACTTTCTAGTCGCCTGTATTACTCCTTCAAATGGAGCAAATTGCTAAACTCAAGCATATCTACATCTACATAAGCGATGTTTTCATAGTATGGCTTTAACCTATGGTCGTTTACCTTGGAAATTGTCCCATCTCGGAGACTAGTAATCTCAACTGCACCATGAGGAAAAACATTAGTAACAACATACGGTCCAATCCAGCGGGACCTAAACTTTCCAGGAAATAATTTAAGCGAGAGTAAAATAAAAGAACTTTTTGTCCCATAACAAATTCTTTCAAGAAAATCTTATCATGAAAAAGTTTAGTCTTCTCCTTGTATATATGGGAACTCTCGTAAGCATCACTAAGTATCTCCTCTAGCTCATTAATTTGCAGTTTCCTTTGTTTCCTCGCTTCATCATACTCCATGTTGCACATCTTTACCGCATATAAAGCCTGATGTTCAAATTCAACCGGGAGATGACAAGCTTTTCCGTAAACCAACCGATATGGAGACATACCAATCGGTGTCTTGTATGATATTTTATACGCCCCTAAAGCATCGTTGAGTCACAAACTCCAACATTTTCATGTAATATTAACGGTTTTCTCTAGAATCGACTTAATCTCACGATTTGAAAATTCATCTTGCCCACTAGTTTGTGGGTGGTAAGGCGTACCAATCTTGTGTGTGACATTGTACTTCTTGAGAAGAGCATGAAAGGATTTCTGAAAGTGTGAAACTCCATCACTGATAACCACACGGGGTGTTCTATGTCTAGTGAAAATATTTTCCTTCACAAACTCACAAACTACTTGAGAATCATTAGTAGGGGTGGCTTCAGTTTCCATCCATTTTGAAACATAATCCACATCAAGAAGTATATCAAATTTTCCATACGAATTAAAAAAAGGGCCCATAAAATCAATCCCCATACATCAAATATTTCTACAAAAAGAATCGGTGTGAGTGGCATTTGATTTCGAGCATCTAGAGTACCTGCTCGTTGATATCTATCACAAGATTTGCAAAAAGCATATGCATCCTTAAATAGGGTGGGCCAATAAAATCCACTATCAAGGACTTTGAGAGCGGTACGTTTAGAACCAAAGTGACCACCATATATATAATAATGACAAAAAGATAAGATAGATTGGAATTCAGAGTTAGGCACGCACCTGCGAAAAATTTGATCAGAACCGTATTTCCACAAGTAGGTCTCATCCCACATATACTGCTTGGATATCTTCTTAAGCTTAAGCTTTTGAAAAATAGACATTGTACTAGGTACTTACCTTGTAACCAAGTAGTTAATTATATCAGCGTACCAAGGTGTTGAAGCATCAATTGAGAATAGTTGTTCATCCTGAAACGATTTTGTAAGGGAAGTTCTTCTTCAGAAACAACAAGTCTACTAAGATGACCTGCAACTGTATTCTCAACACCTTTCTTGTCTATAATTTCAATATCAAATTCTTGCAATAATAGTATCCACCGCATAAGCCTTGACTTAGCTTCTTTCTTCTTTAGTAGGTATCTAAGTGCTACATGATCAAAATAGTTAATTTGCGCATCGTTTAGGGTCTTAGATGCATAATAAATCACGTGGGAAAATTTGTCCATCTTTTGACCCAAAACGGCTCCAACTGCATGGTCACTCGCATCACACATCAACTCGAACGGTAAACTTCAATCGGTGACTTAATAATATGTGCAGTCGTCAACAACTCTTTCAATCTGTCAAAGGCATCCTTGCACATTCCTTCAACTTCTTAATACTGTATTCTCTACCGGCAGTTTAAGTCCCTTTTTGTCAGCTCTAGCCTCTCAACAATTAAACAACCCGAACGTAGTTCTCTAATACTTCTAAGTTCAGTTATTTAGGTTAGAACTCCGTATGTAGACTTAGATAGAAATATACAAAGTGACTCTAAAACATCTAAAAGTTGGAGGTTTTCATGAAAATATGTACAAAAAGTTCTAAAATTCTACCTAAAAAAGTGAATACTAAAAATCTATATGCTTAACCATTCCCCCACACTTAAACTTTACATTGTCCTCAATGTAAATTGACTCTTTCAATGTAAAATCAAGATGGAAATTTCTTATATAATATAAAAACTAAGAAAAATCAAAAGATAAAAATAAAAATACAAAACCAATGGGTTGCCTCCCATTCGGCCCTTGGTTTAAATTCGTCAGCCCGACTCTCTACTCGCCCGTATTACTCCTCCAGGGGAGAAAATCTTCAAGTCTAATCACGTCCACATTCTCCTTAGGGAATTTTCATAATAAGGCTTCAATCTATGGTCGTTGACTTTGGAAATTATTCCTGTTTTTGTACTAGTAATCTCAACTGCACCATGAGAAAGAATATTAGTAACAACAAATAATCCAACCCATCTGGACCTTAGCTTACCAGGAAATAAATGGAGACGAATATTAAATAAAAGGACTTTTTGTCCCATAATAAAATTCTTTCGAGAAATCATCTTTTCATGGAAGAGCTTAGTCTTTTCTTTGTCATGGATTGAAATTCAGAGCTAGGTATGCACCTGGGGATAATATGATCAACACAATATTTCCACAAGTAGGGCTCATCCCACACATACTGCTTGGATATCTTTCTAAGCTTCAACTTTTGAAAACTAGACATTGTACTAGGTACTTGCATTGTAACCAATTAGTTCACTATATCAGGGTACCAAAGTGTTGAATCTTCAATTGAGAAAAGTTGTTTATCCGGAAAACGATCTTCCAAGGGAAGTTCTTCTTCATAAACAAAAAGTCTACTAAGATGATCTGCAACTGTATTCTCAATACCTTTATTATCTCTAATTTCAATATCAAATTCTTGCAACAACAGAATCCACCGTATTAGCTTTGGCTTAACTTCTTTCTTCTTTAGTAGGTATCTAAGTGTTGCATGATCAGAATATACAACCACTTTTGTACCCACCAAATATGATCTAAATTTTGCTAGTGCAAAAACTATAGCAAACAACTCTTTCTCCGTGGTAGAATAGTTGATTTGTGCATCGTTAAGGGTCTTAGATGCATAATAAATTACGTGGGATAATTTTTCCACTCTTTGACCCAAAACGGCTCCAACTGCATAGTCACACACATCACACATCAACCCAAACGATAAACTCCAATCAGGTGACTTCATATTAGGTGCAGTTGTCAAAAATTCTTTTAATATATCAAAGGCATCCTTGCACTCCTTGTCAAAGTTGAAAGTAGCCTCCTTTTGCAATAATTTGCACATCGGCATTGAGATTTTGGAGAAAACCTTGATAAACTGCCTGTAAAAACCTGCATGACCAAGAAACGGGCAAATCTCCCTCACTGAAGTGGGGTATTGTAAGTTTCTTATTAGGTCTATCTTTGCTTTGTCTATTTCGAGCCCTCGATAGGACACAATGGGATCGAGCACTATACCATGGTTTACCATAAAGTGACATTTCTCCCAATTAAGAACAAGGTTAGTGTGTATGCATCTTTTTAGAACAAGTTCAAGATTTTCTAAGCAAATATCAAATGAATCGCCATAAATACCTCAATGATGCGTTCCACATAATCATAAAATATACTAACCATACACCTCTGAAAAGTGGCAGGCGCATTGCAAAGACCAAACGGAATCTGTCTATATGTGAACGTACCAAAAGAACAATTAAAAGTATCCTTCTCTTGATCCTCTAGTGCAATAACAATCTGATTATAGCTCAAATAACTGTCCAAAAAGCAATAATTTAAATGTCCAGATAATCTCTCTAACATATGATCAATGAAAGGAAAAGGAAAGTGATCCTTCTGGGTAGCAAAATTAAGTTTTTTGTAGTCTATGCATACTCTCTTTCATGTCTGAACTCGTGTAAGAACAAGTTTGTCATCTTGATTTCTGATAACACCGATACCAGACTTCTTTGTTACCACTGGTACCGGACTAACCCGTTTATTGTCAGAATTGGGTAAATCACCCCCACACTTAGCAATTTGAGGATCTATTTCTTCACGACTTCCATCATTAGGGGGTTAAGCCTACACTGAGCATCATATACTGGACTTGCATCATCTTCCATTAGGATTCTATGCATGCACATGGATGGACTAATGCCTTTGATATCAGCAATTGTCCAACCAATGGCCGTTTTATGATCTTTCAGAACCCTAATCAAGCGTTCTTCTTGTATGGCAGTGAGGTTTTTTGCAATGATCACCGAAAGCTCTTCTTTATCACCCAAGTAAGCATACTTTAAGTGATCGAGAAAAGGCTTCAATTCTAGTTTAGGTGCCTGCAGAATAGAAGGTAAAGGAACCTCATCAATTACGAATAAAGAAATATAAGAGATATTACATGTTTTAGCTTCTTGTAATGCCTTTAAGGCACCACACATCTCCACTAGCTATTTGGATAAGTTAACATCCAAGTTTTGCTTCCCATGAACGTCCAATTCAATGTTATTACATAACACGGTTCCAATTTTATCTTCATCGTTCAAATCAAACATTTGTTGTGCTAGCGAACCAATAACATCGATAGAGAAAGCGGAGTGAACATCACTAGGATAACCCATGGCTTCAAATATATTGAAGCGAATAATCTCCTTATCAAATTTCATAGTGGGTGTACCACTATCAACATCAATCTTCTTCTTTGCAGTTTTCATAAATGGTCTCCCAAGTAATAACGAAGTAGATGAACTATTTTATCCATTTTGCATATCCACATTATAGACATCAACCAGAAATATTAACTCATTCACTTTAACTAACACATCCTCCAAGAGTCCCTTAGGATATATGTTGAACTTGTTTGCTAACTAAATAGTAATCCATGTCTCTTTTAAAGGTCCAAGATTCAAAGAAACATAAATATCGACTGACATAACACTTATGGATACTCCCAAATCAAGTAAAGCACGCTCACCACTAACCTTCTCTTGCTGATTTGAATCTTTTACCTGTATTCCAATCCTTAAGGTTACTGTATTAACATGCTCTCTTGGGTTCACAAAAGGTTGTGATGGAAGTTTCCCTGAAGTTTATGATTTCATCTGATTCAAATCTGTAGCTAGCTGTCCCATCTGAATCTGTAAATCCTTAATGGTTGTTTCATGTTCTTGGTGGTTTTGCAGCATTGTTTCCTTGAGACTTTGTGTTACATAAGTGACACCATGCATACTTTTCATTAGGATATTGAACTTATCATTAATAGAGAAACCCTGCTCTTTAGGTTGTTGTAGTTGCTGGAACTGTTGTTGAAAAGCATTATGTCTCCCATAAGCTAGCATAGGAGTTGCGGCTTACTTGTTTGCATAGCTAAAATTTGGATGGTCTCTCCAACCAGGATTGTAAGTATTTGAGTAGGGATCATACCTTGGCCTCTGATTAGGGAAAACATCATTTACCTCGGCATCCTCTTCATATGAAGGAACAACTGCATAACTTATACGTTGTATCATATTTTCCACATTACCCATCCGTTGTTTTGCATGTGAGAAATCTCCCATCTCGTTGACTCTTTTGATACTTGAGTCATTTCTTGTATATAATTTTTGAACATTCGATGTCATACTCTCAATCAAACTAGTTGCATGTGAGATCGTCTTTTCAGTAAGTGAACCACCTGCGGCTGCATCAATCAAATTCCTCTGTTCCGGAAGTAATACTTCATATAAGTATTGAATGATGAGAATTGAGGATATGTTGTGTTGTGGGAAGGTTGCCAATAATATCTTGTACCTTTCCTAATATTCATAAAGAGACTCCTAGTAATCTGCAGAATGCTACTAATCTCTTTACGAACAGCGGTCTCCTTAGAAGCAGGAAAGTACTTCTCTAGAAATAGCTTTTTCTACATAATACAACCACTCTTCTGCTAGATCTATTAAAGAAAATGAAAAATCTTACAACATAACCTTATCATTGTCTTCGGTACCTTGCCTAAGGCTTG
Organism: Papaver californicum; assembly: GCA_023531435.1. NCBI lineage: Eukaryota > Viridiplantae > Streptophyta > Magnoliopsida > Ranunculales > Papaveraceae > Papaver > Papaver californicum. Next base: position 743,423 of record JAJJMC010006603.1, on the reverse strand, counting down.
TCATCTTGTGCTGAAATACTTGAAGATTACGGTTCGGATCTTCGCCTGGAAGTCCCTTGAACTTCGGCAAATGGTGAATAAGATTCGACTACAACTCCATGGTGTCAGTTAGAGTAATACACAATGGTTGTGAATCTAAGCATGGAGGTGTCAACTGTTGTAGCTTCTTCTCCGTAGGTTGAGGACCACCCATCTCTTCTATGCGATCTTCCTCTTTTTTTGAATTTCAAAATTCACTTGGTGAAGAACTAGGAGGAAGCGGAGTGTTTACTGCTCGAGCGAATTCTTTTAGTAAAGTGCCTGATTGAAGATGTATACCAATGGGACTTGGTTTTACCTCTTTAATCATTCACCAAAGAGAATGTTCCTGAAACCAAAAATATCTAGAAAACTAAGTTAAAAGCTAAAAATAAACCTAAAAATAAAAATAAATGAAAATAAATAACAACAAAAACCAACTGTTCCCCGGCAGCGGTGCCAAAATTTGATGCGTGTCGCGGGTGAAATCAGATTAGTGTTCTTGTTTCCACTCAATTAAAGAATAATATAATGGAAGTCAAGTTCGTTGCCACGAGGAGAGAGGTGTTTAAGTTGTCAAATGCAACAACGGGGGGTTTTGTTTTAGGATTTTAGCAAAAGTAAATAAGAAAACAATTAAAAGTAAAGTTGTAAGCAATGGAGAAAGATATTATCGAGGAATCCTTCTTCGTTACTATACATTCATCAAGTGTTTATATATTCATCTACTCATTTTTAATCACAGATTATCACCAACCGTAGAATAACAGCTAGATCAGTGTTATCCCCGAAATTCCTTATATCACTGGATACAGAAGTTCTCGCGTACCAAATTCTATTCATCCTAACCACCTAGTAGTAGATCACTCAGGGTGTAATTTGGTCGAAATGCTTTATATATTGTGATTTATAGGTTAATCCTAGAAGTTAGACTCTTAGATCAAGGTCCACTTACTAGTGTTGTTCATACACACAATTGCTCCACAGAATCCCTCTGCAAGTATCGTATTCTCTACTTGTGTAAGAGTCAATAGAAGATTACTTATCGCACAACTCAATACTAGCAATAGATTAAAGCAATAAATCAATTCAGTTGGCCACCTAAACAATCCATCAATCAATCAAAAACATTCTTTGTAGTATAAACAAACGATAATCATGTGAAAAACTCAAAATAGATTCATATATTAAATCAAATCATGTCTAGAACTTAGAATTCATCCTCAATCAATTAGGTTTTTAGATACTCATGGATGTAAAAGCATCCATATTATAATATAAGAAAGTAGTTAAGAAATCGTTACGATAATGGAACCGCTCCAAAACCCTAGATTTTTCCTCTTGTATTGTTCTCTCCTCCAAGACTCGCAATAATATAAAAGGTGTATTCTTAATGTCTTGGGAGTCTCCTTATATAGTACTCATGATATCTAGGGCTTAGAATCCTTCAGGGACCGGGTTTTCTTTATTTTAGAAGTCCAAACCGCACCAAATACTTTTAGTTACGGTTGGGAACTATCCCACGACCTAGCCGTAACCAAATATGACTTTTAGGGTGATTTTTCAGGGTCACTTACGGCTGGGTCGTGCTATGCCTTCCTGGCCGTAACTGAGCCTGAATTTCACTTTTCTTCCTTCACCGTTTTGGTTATAACCCCTTCATCCGGCATCCGATTGACTTCATTCTTTTTGCTTTGGCTTCATCTCTTCGTACTATACAAGATGGTGTCTTCAAAATATTCATATATCTTCTTCACATTTTACGGATAGCTTGGATGGCTAGACTCAACAGTAAGTGAATCTGGAATTCATATTTCAAAACTTCAACTTGTCTACGGATAGGTTGAGATGATTTCCTAGCCGTAAATATGACCCTGACACTTCTCTCGAACATTCACTCCTTCTACGGCTGGTTCGAAATGATTCCCAGCAGTAAATCTGACGAAACTCTCCTTTTTTTTCCGAGGTCTACGACTAGATTTTGATGTTTTCCTAGTCGTAAGTGGATCTGAAACTTGGCCCTTTCTTCGACTTGTTTTACGGCTAGCTTTGGTGAATTTCCTAGCCGTAAATGCTTCTGGATTTCCACTTAAAAAGTATATTTTAATCTCTAGCTTCTCAGTTTCACTCTGGAATAAACCCTTTTCTCTTCTTAGCTCTTTTCAACACCATTTCCATTGATTTTCGGATGATTCACCTAAAGAAACAAATAAAATAGAAAACAAGAGTAATACAAGGTAATATGCAAGAAATCTAACTAAAAAAAGTATGGAATTAACACTATAAACATGTCAATTATGCACTTATTAATGGTATGTGATGACATGAGGAATTTACCGGAGTATGCTCTCGATGGGATGCACTAGGGATCTTGAAAATGAATGATTAAGTGACAACTCTAGTTATTAGTGAAAGTGCATGTATTATTAGTGAAGATGAACCCTTAACCATTACTCTCAACCTATTGATTCTCTTCGTTCATTCTCTGATAGTATAATTACTATAGTCTTAAAACACAAAATCCCCCCCAGTTTACATAAGTTTTCAAATACGAATAACAACCCATATCTCCATGTGGTTCGACTATTTTCTTAAAACTGTACTCTTATTTATAATTGTGAGTGAAAATAACTTAAAATAATTTTGCTTGGCTGACAACCGACTAAAGTTTGGCGTCGCTGCCGGGGAAGCATGGCGGATTGTTATTTTACATTTGATTTCTTATTTTTGTTTTTTATTTAGTTTTGAGAAATGCCTTTCAGGTACCATTTCTTTTGTGAATGCTTAGAGAGGGTAAACCAAGTCCTACTGGAATATATTTTCGATCAGGCACTTTACTAAAAGACTTCGTTCGAGCAGTGAATACTCCACTTCCACCCAGTACATCGTCAAGTGAATTCGCAGATTCATACATAGAGGAAGAACAAGAAGCAAATGGGTGATGCAAACAGTACACTCAATGACTTAGCTTCTCATAAGTTGGTTACACAACAATGGTGTATTCAAATAACATCTATATTTGAGATCAATCCAGGGTTAATCCATGAGCTACTAAAGTTTCATGGAATGACTAATGATGATCCAAACAAACATCTAATGGATTTTCATAATATAGCCATGGCCATGCTTCCAGCAGAGACTGATGCATATGGAGTTACCTTACGAGCTTTTTCATTTTCCTTGATGGACACTGCTAAGGAATGGCTATACTATTTACCTTCTGGTAGTGTCACAACTTGGAATGATTTGAAGAAACTCTTCATAGAGAGATACTTACCTGCATCAAAGGAAACTCAGATTCGTAAAGAGATTTGTAGCATTAAGCAGATGGCAAGAGAGACATTGTATGAATGCTGGGAATGTTACAAGAGATTGGTGGCTAGCTGTCCGCATCATCAATTTAGTGATTTATTGATCATCCAGTACTTCTACGAGGGAATTCAAGCAAGTGAAAGAAATCTTCTCGACACTGCAGGTGGTGGTGCATTAGTGAACAAAACAGTAGCTCAAGCTAACGAGTTAATTGAGAATATGACAACAAATTCTCAGCAATTCTCAAGTCGTGGGTCAGAACCACTTGTCAAGAGAGTCAATGAAGTGAGCGAAGTTACTGAGCTTCGTCAATAAATGCGCAACATGGCAGCAATGATGTAAAAAATTGAAGTCGTGGTAGTGCCAACATCTACCCGGGGTTATGAAGAGGGAAACGATCAAGTCAACGCTATTTTCCCAAATCAGCAGAGACAAAGGTATGACCCTTATTCTAACGCATACAATCCAGGGTGGAGAGATCATCTGAATTTCAGCTACGCAAACAAGCAAGATGAAAGCACAGGACCGGTTTTCAATCGTCCTAGTGGTTTTCAACAACAAATACAACAACCACAACAGAATCATCGGAGATGCTTGCCATGATGAAGAATATGGCATCACTAATGCAGAAAAATCAGCAGACAGCTGATAATGCAATCAAAGAACTACAAACGCAAGTGAGCAGTATGGAAAGTAAGACCAATCATCTAAAACCACGGAATAGTGGGAAACTCCCTTCTCAAACTCTCAACCCGAGAGAAACTGCCAACGCTGTGACATTGAGAAGGGTACACGAACTCTGTAACTAGAAGAGACTGAGAAGAACAAAGATCCTAAGGGGACGGTTTTAGAGAAAGAGATTACTGACTCTTCCCAAACCGATGAGGTACCTAAAGAAAACCCTTCTCAAAGTAAGTGTTGCAAACTGAGATAAATGTTGCAAAAATTAAAAGGTTGAATATTCTGTGGCCAAAAGGTTGAAGCTTTAGCAACAAAATCTTCAACCATTTGGCCACAGAATATTCAACCTTTTAGCAACGATTTTTTCATCTTATTCATCACGATCATGATTTTTTTTTTATTTTGATTTCTTTTTTTCTCTGGCAGAGCCAGCCCCACTTATGATACTCTCCTCGACTCCTTTATATACTGTAACCCTCCACAACTCACCAAATCTTTTCAAATTCCTTTTTTTATTGAGAATTATTCTCGGCAATTATTTCATCATCTCGATCTGATTTTTCTTCTATAAATAAACTTGATAATGATGTTACTTTCAATTGTTGCTAGAGTTGACCCACATAATCTTTGATATTACAGAAACACAATCTTACAGATTTAGGAAAGAAAAATTCAGCTTGATTTTCGAGAATCCTTTTCTCCCTGCAAGTGACAAGATTCAGTATTTACGAGTTTTTCTTTTGGTATTTTTTAGTTTCCAAGATATGTACGATTCTTATATAAAAGGCAAGAATATATTTCGCTTTAAACTCTTGAAAATATCTCAGAAAATCTTACTGCAAGTTCATGTAGATAAAAAAGGATAATTTCCCGCCAATTTTGTTTGTTTTTTTGAAATTGAAAGGTGGGTGCCATTATCCATAGTCGAGGTGCCTTTATCAAATCATGGGGGTGCCTTTAGTAGTTTTTCTCAGGTGCAAATATCATATTTTGAGCCAATTTTTCCACAAAATTTTATTTCCCAACAATACCTACAAACATATAAAATAAAAATATTAGTACAACAATTGAGAAAAAGCATTATAGAAATGAGCTCAAATAAGACACATAAATGTGTCTTTCTGTACACGAACTGTGCAACCAGAAGAGACTAAGAAGAACAAAGACCCTAAGGGGCTGGTTTTGGAGAAAGAGATTACTGACTCTTCCCAAACTGATGAGGTACCAAAAGAAAACTCTAAACCTCCTGTTTCTACTTGCGTTTCTCTTTTACCTTTTCCTCGCAGGTTTGATAACTCTAAAAAGGCGGAACAAGATAAGGAGATCTTAGAGATTTCCAAGAATATTCATGTGAATATTCCACTTACAGATGCAATAAAACAAGTCCCCAAGTATGCGAGAATTCTGAAGGACTTGTGCACCAAGAAACAACGGTTAACCGATAACGAGGTAAGTGTGAGGGAAAACGTTTCAGCTATCCTCCAAAAGAAACTCCCACCCAAATGTAAGGATCCCGGTAGTTTTGATATACCTGTTTTGATTGGCAACAAAAGGTTTGGAAAGGCTATGCTTGATTTAGGAGCATCAGTTAATGTTATGCTCGCATCTATTTATGAGTCTTTGAATTTGGGTCCATTGAAAGAAACTGGAATTGTTTTACAGCTAGCTGATCGTACTAATGTATACCCTAAAGGTATTATTGAAGATGTTCTTGTGCAGGTGAATCAACTAGTATTTCCAGTCGACTTTTGTGTGTTGGAGATGGATAGCGGGTCTGACGCATCTATTCTGTTGTTACGTGGGAGACCATTCATGAAAAGGGTGAAAACCATGATTGATGTTGATAAAGGAACACTCACAATGGAGTTTGACAATGAAAATATTCGCTTTAATATTTTTGAAGCAATTCGGTACCCTAATGATGTTTATTCAGATGTTTATGCTAATGTGTTAGATGCATGCTAATAAGTAGCGGAGAAGTCTACAGTCGGGATGACGACATTAAACCACGCGTTGAATGGGAGGAAACCCATTGGTTTTGTATTTCTATCTAATCTTTTTAGTTTTATTTTTCTTTTCTTTTCATATCATTAGTAGGATTTCCCACCTTGAATTTTACTTTGGACGAATCAATTTACATTGAGGACAATGTAAGTTTAAGTATGGGGGAGTGATTAAGCATTTAGATTTTTAGTATTCGTTTGTGTATGAATTTTTAAACTTTTTGTACATATTTGTATGAAACATTCCAACTTTTAGAGATTTTAGATTCACTTAGTATACTTCTAGCTAAGTTTACATACGGAGTTCTTACCGAAATAATTGAACTTAGAAGTAATAGAGAACGAAATTCGGAGTTCTTAGTTGTTGAGAGGTAATACCGAAAAATGGACTTAAATTGCCGGTAAAGAATACAGTATTAGGAAGTTGATCACTCAATACCCATGAGTGAGGCACTAGACCTTCAATTATTTGTTTAGAGTGTTTCATCTGCGTAAATTTCGGGTAGAATGATGAGTTACCCAACCTCGTACCAATTTCAGCACTACTTTTTGATCTCTTAAGTGCTATTTCTATCAATCATGAGGGTGTCTTCAGAATTGGTAACTCTATCTTGTAGTGTTGTTTGCAGTTGGCACCATTCTCTCGACGACAACAAGTCCATAGAAATATCATTGTCCTCAACAAGCGAAGCATCAAAAATTTGAAGGAAAGTGGAAGACGTTCAAGGTTTACAAGCAACGGTACAAGAAAGAACAAATTTCGTATTCAAGTGAAGCAACAAAAGAAATAGCAGAATTATATATACATGTTGAAGACTTATGTACAAGAGCGGAGGAAATCAAAATATGGGAGTTAGTGAAGTTTATGTTATCGAGACAATACAAGTTGTGAAGAATCAAGTGATAAGGTCCTTATCTCACGACCATATTAGTTTTATTGTTTATTTTATTTATTTTTTACAGTTTGTATTCTATGTGTTCTATCATTACAAAAAAAAATTATTTAGTATTCGTTTGTTTGTTTTTGTATTCATTCAATAAGGTCGTGGGGAAGAAGAAATCTATAAAGAAGTGTCAAACAACAAGGAATTGAAAAAAAGAGTTACATTTTTCAAGGTTCTACGAAGTTCAAGATTTCATCATCAAAAGTTGAAGACCGAAGACTGAAGACGTTTTTATTGGATGTTGTGAGAATGGTGTTGATTGTGAATCGGGTGAGAAGGTAAGTAAGCGTTTTCATCCGTACATAGTGGTTGATTTCTGTTCTTAGAGGTTATCATAAAAATAAAAAGGGTTATTTTTTATCCCATATCCGTATGGAATAACATCTTCATGATTCAGAAGGTTCCTTTTCCTTCTCACCATTCAACGTGTGCAGCATTTCTATCTTCATTATTGCCTGCATACATGAGAGATTCACAAAGTGCGTTTTATGAGTGTCAATTTCATAAAATCCTATTGGTGAGGCAGAATGTTCATTCGGTCACTCTTGAGGTTGGATTCTTTTTATATGGTGGTTTTCTCCTGACTCAAGGGCTAAGCATGATAATTAATTTTTTTGATACTTCTAACTTCTTATCTTTAGTGTGCAGAAACTTTATGTCTTCATAGCTCTTTGGATGCATGTGCTTTGGAATTTTTGAAAGTTGAAATTTAGGTTTTGTGGGTATACCTCTTGTAAACCCTCACGAGACTATGGCTCGTCCACTAGGGATACCTAGGGATTTAAAGTCTTGTTACACATGCTAAGTGTAACCGTAACCTTAACGAAATAGAGTTTTTGTATTTTAGTTAGGATAATTGAGATTTATAGTTTGCTCGAGGACTAGCAAAAGGCAAGTGTGGGGGAATTTGATAGGTGCATTATTTGTATTATTTTTATACTATAATTCATTGCTTTCTTATTAGTTTTCATTTTATTATGCTTTGATTTTGTTTGTTTTTGAGTTTCTTAGGAGTTTTGAAGTGTGCTCAACTAAATAAGAAGAAAGGAGTTCATTATGACAATAAATGAACAAGGAAGTAAAGTGTTACAATGGAGCTAGAGAAAGGACCAAATGTAACTTGTTCAAATCCAATATTTCTTCACTCTATCTTTAATTAAATTGAAAGACGAAGCCAACGCAAAAAAAAGGTCATTCCGACATCGGATGAAGAAGTTATGGGCGAAACAAGTTTAAAATAAATGAGTCTACAGATAGTAGTTCGGCTACTAATTGCTTAGCACGAATCAGCCGAACCTGAAGCCGAATAATCAAGTTTTTTAAGTATCCAGGAGAATGTTCGGCCACAAAATGATCCAAAAAGTATCGGAAACCCAAGATAAGTTTTGGACAAACTTTACAGAGAGATGTTCGGCTAATAATGAGTTTGAAGCATAGTGGTTGAACTTTGGAGCAAGTTTTAGACAAAAAGATGTGAGTGTCCAGAGGTAGGTCCGGCTGGTAATTGCCCATCCAATAGTGGCCGAACCTGACACTACTTTGGATCAAAAATCACTTGCCGGGTTCGGATGGAAAGGTCCACACAATAGTAGCCGAATCTCACAACCTCCTGGTATACTTTTGACGCGTTTTGACTTTATTTTTGAGGAATTTGGTTCCCAATGAAGCTCCAAAGACCTAACTTCAAGAGAACTATATAAGAATACTTCTTAAAATTTGGAGAGGAGATAGAAGACACTTTACAACACAAGGATAACAAGGAGCTAGGCTTGGAGTTGCGATTGAACATCACGATTTCTAGGGTTTGCTTTACTTGTTTTCTTCTACATTTTCCTTGGTTTTTGAGAAATCCATGATGAGATAAACCTTTCTTATTGGTTAAGGATGTAGTTGGATATCATAAATATGTTACTTTGTTAATACATTTATTTTGTTATCTTAATCAAATAATTATCGTTCTTGTTCTACTACTTATTATCGCCACGTATGATTGTGTGAATGTTCGTTTATGAGCGTTATTAAATAACCATGAATGCATATCTATTGATAGAATAGGGTTTTGAGATACATAATTGTTGATGAAACTTGTCATAAGTAGCATATTGTGATTACCAATTGAATTCAAAACCTTTGTGTGATTTCATGTAGAAGCCTGACCTATGTTAAATAGATTACTCGTAGTATATCTATTACATTGATTAGCCTAATTTATTGACTTAAATCTCTTGAGGGATTAAACTTGATAGTACGTTGCATTAGGTTGTTCTTTGAGTAGTAATTACATATTCATCGTTATGGTATGTGTTGACATGAAGAATTTACCGAAGTACGCTCTCGATGGGATGCTCTAGGCTCTTGATAATGAATGATTAAGTGACAACTCTAGTTATTAGTGAAAGTGCATGTATTATGATTGAATATAAACCTTTAACCAGTACGTGCAAAAAGGCTAGAAAAGGCTAAAAAGACAAAAAAAAACAAAAAAAAACAAATCACGCGTCAAACAGGCCTTAGCGGTGCTAGCGCTAGCACTAACTCCCAGCGCTGGATCCAACAACGACAGCATTAGCGCTAGCTCCAGGGCTGGAGCTATCAGCGCTAGTGCTAGCTCCTGCACCGTTAGCGCTAGCTCCAGCACTGGATCCATCGGTGCTAGCGCTGGAGCTATCCTTTTCCCTATCTTTTCTCGATTGTGCCAGGGCTATCCCTTCACACTTGCTCGTGCCAGCACTATCCTTTGTTCACGAATTATTCATGTGTTTTGAGTTCACGCCTCCACTAACTTCTATGAGAAATCAAAACAATTACATAGGGGGATTATTCGTGGGGTTTTGGTCTGGCGGTTATAGCAACATGTGGCGTGGCAATACCCCATGATCTGGAAGTTACAAAGTAGTGGTAAAGTTGGAGCAGTTAACGAAGTAATGGAGTAATGGTTTCCCGAAGATTTCATGGCGGTTATACCATTATCCCCACGAATTCCACTTCTCCATCTCTCAACCAACTCCACTACTTTACAAGGAATCATGTAGACTCTCAACTATTATAAATAGGCTCTTCAACCCATTTCAGAAACACAACAAGCTTACAATTCTCATAAGCTCTGTGATTTTTTGCAATAGTTCTACAATTCTACATACAGTTCATCACACATATTTTCTTCAACTTTATTTGCTTCCCTCCCCTAAGATTAACCTGTTTCCTCTTCTTGTGACCGAAGTAGGGCGGAACGACTACTATCGTGGTTTAGGCTTGCCCTGTACGATTTTGATTTCCAAATCCAAATAAAGTACTTCTACAGTATATTGTTTTTCCTAGAATCAATTTTTAGGTATTAACAGAGACTAGTATAGTTTTACATATAATCCACAATATATTCATCTTTTTTTTCAGCATTACTTCTATCCAACTTTTAGAGCTAAAACTTGAGAAGCTGAGAGAAAACAAGTAATAACTAGTACATTGCACTGTGTAATAATGATTTGTTGTTTTATTATTGTGGTTATGAATGTTGGTATTTATGGATTTAGTGTTCTTTTGTTGGTAGGTTAAGTGTTTTTCTCTTACTACATGAGTTTCTTTTTCCATTTCTTGATTGATCCCGATTTTTTGTGTATGTGACTTAGTATTATGATGTTGTTATGTATGTTTTGCAATCTTTTTAGACATGAGAAATTTTGTTTATTGTTAAGTTGGTGCTTGTTGCAAGGACTTGTTTTTTGTTTGGATGTTATTCATGGCACATGTTATATATATGTTGTTGTTGTGTATGTTTTATAGAATTAAAGTCATTTTTGTTAGTTTTGTCTCTCTATTTAAAATATCATCTTATAAAAGAAATTAGTTGGATTATCCGCATCCTATCCATTCATATGTGCATTCATTGATGCAAATCGGTTGGATGATGGATTGGATGTGGATGTTTTTAAATTCCATGGGCCTAATTAACCTCGAAAACTGGCAGCACCGTCTTACAAGGTTACGGTTGTAAATTCAGAAAATCTAGGAGGTGTGAGACTATAACAGATGTCAAACGTAAAACTCGCCATGTACTAAATTGGATGCGGATAAGGCTAAAACTGATCCAATCCGGACCATGCTCACCCCTAGGACTCTAAGTTAGTAAGTTACCAAACTTTTGTGACCATACAAGTCCACTAAACTTGTGTAGCCCAAAGGATTCACGCCCTTCCAAGTCCGTTAACAACGTTGCTCAAAACTTCAATTTTATTTTGGTTCTTCTTGTCCATGTGTATGAATCCTATTTTGAGGTATACCTCAAAATTTTGAGGCATACTTAATGGTGACAAAATAGGGTCACTAAGTGGTAAAATCTATCACCCCTTATCTAACATTTTTTAATAATATTAGTAAACTCTTATCGTTTATATTTATATAATAAATATTTTGATTTTTGATTTTTTGATTTTTTTTTTTTATTTACACGATAAAAAGTTCTCTTTATTTACGAACCCTTAGACCTAGGTTCGGCTGACAAGTATGTTTAAAAGAAAAATTAGGTTTGGGTAACAAGTTATCAGCCGAACTTCATTCTCTAACTGCACAACCTGATTCGAGCAAAAAAAAATTAAAAAAATTAAAAAAATTAAAAAAAAATTTAAAAAAAAGAAAAAAGAATCTAAAAAAAAAGAATTAGTAAGAAATTAATTTAAATTAGTCCTAAAATATCCCTTATCAACCTATATTAGTTAAGGTAACTATCTTGTATGCCTCAAAACAGCCTTCATGCATATCATCAAATTAAGGCCAAACTCCATAAATATACTTTGAAGCGGGAGAGTAGATTATCATAATTACGTATAATTAACCTAATGGTCCTAACCAACTGAAGATAATAGTAATTAGTTGCTAAGGACAACGGGTAACATTACAATTGAGTGCACAAAAGTGTACCAACGCAATTGTGAGCGTCAATAAATATTTGTTCTACAACCAAGGCTTAATCGAACCTATGCGTATTATGAAGTCTTGCTACTTCACCCTAACTAAATCGGTGCAGTCGGACTTTTTATGCAACGACTAACATTTTTTTTTCTTTTGGTATTTTTACTAGTTCAGAATCCAACCAATTCGTATACCGAACTAGTAAGCCAAGTCTTCTGGATTCATTTAACCTACAATGCAAATCCTGACTCATATTACATTCATGAAGACATAAGACTATAACCACTAAAAACCATTATAAAGCTTAGATGGGTATAACCAAAGTTCACATTGCATAGATCGATGATTAATATTTGACAAGATGGTTAATCCACAGTGCGGTAGACAAACATGATAATAAGTGCAGAATTTAAATGCGGGAAAATAAATGATGCAAGCGTTTATGTGGTTCGATTATGCCTATTCCATGGGGTTATTGAGAATCAGTTTACAATGTGATATAAAAGGTGTTACATATGGATTTGGTTAAGCCCTATCGATTTTGGTTAAAGGGAAAAGATTACATTATGCCTCTCATCTTTACCTTATTACACTCTCTCTCTCTATCGTTCCTGCTAAATTATCTCTCTTAATACAGTAGTGAAGCTGGGTATTTGTAGACTTGTGTGTGGAATTGATAAGTGCATAATTTACATATTTTAAGTATTATGGTTGAACAACTATCTGAGTAGAGCTTTGTTTTCTTATATATAATTTTTAGTATGCTTGAGTAAAAACTCGTGTATAACAGTTGGACTCAATTAGGGTAATGATTCCCAGAGCCGAAGAATTTAGTATGCTAACTAAATAGCTTGTTTAGTGTTTACCCTCAATCGTTCACAAGTACCTAGGGTTTGAAGTAAAGGTTTTATGGGTATACCTCTTGTAAACCCTCACGAGACTATAACTCGTCCGATAGGGACACCTATGGATTTAAAGGCTTGTTACACATGCTAAGTGTAACCGTTTCCTCAACGAAAGGAGTTGTATTTTACCTTAGTTTAGTTTAGGATATATAGTTTACTCGAGGACTAGCAAAAGCTAAGTGTGGGGGAATTTGATAAGTGCATATTTTACATATTTTAAGTATCATTTCCTTATACTTATTTGCTAGATTTTGTGTGAATGACTGTGTATTATTATTACTTTTGTAGTTTATGTGTTTTATTAGGTTACATCTCTGGAAGAAGTGAAATTGAACTCTACAAGGAAGAATTGCTAAAGACCCAGTGGAACTCAGTCCAAATCAAGTTTTCTTGTCCCCATCTTGTAGATAATTGAATTTCAAAGCCAACGTCGAAAGAATGAGGTCATTTCGAGTTCGTATGAAGAAGTTATGAGCAAAACCGTGAAACCAACTTGGATTTGGTATCTGTTGGGCCTTATTGGGCCTGCGCGGGAAGAAAAATAAGGGAAGCGTTTTGGGCTCGTCTTTGACGTGAAAATTAGGGTTTTTGTTGGTTTTTGAGGAGGTTAAGTCTCCTAATTCGATAAGAAATCAAAAGGAAGTGGAAAATTTTAATGAGACTAGGTTTCCTAGTTGGATAAGGATCAAGAGGAGGTTAACAAAGCCTATATAAAGAGGAGCCTAGATAAAATTTTCAGGAGAACTTCTCACAGATAAAAAACTAGGGTTTAGTTTTGCTTTCCAAAAACAGTTTATGATTTTCTTTAATATTTTAATGACTTTTAAGAAAGTTATGTCTAGATAAACCCAACCACTGGGACAATGGAGGAAGCCATATTTCATGAATGAATGGTAACTATTTTTGATTCTTAATGACTTTTGCATTAATTTTTAATTGATTTATGATTTTTCTTAATTAGTTATGATTTTGTTTTATGGTGTATGTTGGGACTTAAGAGTTTTTGATGCGCCATGTTTGTGATTTACAATTAATACTTTAGAAATCTACTTTTGGCAAAGAAACTGAGTCAATAAAAAAGCTACTTGTTAAAGAATCATTGTGGAAACAATTCAGAAGTGATTTTGGTGGAATCCTGAGTCCCAGTTCTTGCCAATATTATTAAAATATTTTACTTATTTTCTAGTTTGAATTCAAATTATGTCTAAAACGAATCTTCACAAGTCTCAGCGAACAAACTATTTTCTTTTTTAGTTTTTTGGACATTTTTTGGACTTTATTTTGGGACATTGGACATTATTATTATTTTTAAACCCTAGGGAAGGGTAATTTAAATATAAACTACAACAGGGAAGGACGACAATTACGATATTGTTTCGGCCCCTCGGGTTCGTACACTGACACAGGAGTCGGTGGCCCGAGTCGACTACAACCGATTCATCCCCCGTCTGGTACGGGAGGTAAGACTCGATCAACCCACGAATCCCCTGCAAGTGAGTTTACTGTATTCCTTCGTATGCATATATGTTGAGGAATTGAATACGGATTTATTTTTCTAATAAAGGGCAAGGACTGGCCATACAAGATAAGGACTCGGATTTCATCACCGTTTCCTTCTTGCCCGCTTTAGGAACACGTAACCAAACGCGAACCTAAGCCTTAAAGTTTTTAACTAGAAAGAGATCGATAGGGTAACGAGCTTATAGGAAACTCGTTCATAAGGACTGTATTGGTTACTTTATTATCCTAACTCCAAGTTCAGGAAGGTTATTTTAAGTTGATTAGAGTCTCCTTGTAACCCAAGGAAAAGTTGTCAAAGAGAAAGGGTTATCAAAGCTCCTTAGAGCTTACCTGTTTCTGTTCGACTTAATCTTCGGATCGTTCTAAGAGGTTTGCTAAAAATGTAACTAGCTGCCTTTCGAAGGAATAGAAGCTGGTCTAGAAACAATCTAAGTGGAGCCATCATGCTTTTTGTTTGCTAGATTCAATCGGTTTGATTTGGTTGAGTCGGCCTTGTTTGTGTATGTTTACAACCCCTTCCTGTTAGGATTTATTTTCATAGATTTTTTTTTGTAAATATATTAGGAAGTTTTTAGAAAATGTCGAACTGGTATTATGAGGACCAATACAATGATTATCCGACTGAATTTCAAAATAGACATTATATGTACTATCAACATGGTGTGGATAGTAGTCGGGACCACCATCAACCTTTTGGAGGTTATTGCTTATACCAGGGTGATCCCAATTACTATTCATATACACACCCGTCATATGAACATGAAAATGACCGAAATTCTAGTTCTTTATCTTGGAGGGATGCCGTAAAGCAGATGCAATCTAGTACTCCCTATGATAACCCAAATCATTCTCTAGAAGAACCACATGAGCAAAATTCTAGTTCTTTGTCTTGGAGAGATACCCTAAAGCAGATGCAATCTAGTACTCCCTATGATGATTCGAGTTCTTTGTCTTAGAGGGATGCCCTAAAGCAGATGCAACCTAGTAGTCCTTATAATGAACCTATTATGCCTCTAGAAGAATCACACGAGCAGTTGCGATCTAGCACTCCTTCTGATCTAGTTTTTTCTCTAGAGAATTCCATCAAACATTTAACTGAGAATACAAATAGGTTCAACAATTAGTAGTCCAACTCTTTCTCTAGACGAATCCCTAAAGCAGTTGACTGGGAGTACAAATAGATTTGCATTAAGTGTGAATAAAAGTCATGAAATGAATAATATTGCTCAAAGTGATCTTAATTCCCAATATAGTGCTACCCTTGATAATTGTTCACCTAGTCAAGAAGACGAGGATAGAATTGGTAAGACTACTTATTTAGACGAGCTTCAAACATCTTAATATTATTGTGATGATGAGGATAGTAATGGTGAAGAACTTGAAATATACAGGCAGAGTGATCAGGAAATTGTCACTCTAATTGTGCTTCATGATGATAGTGTTATTTTTTGTTCAAATCCAAATAATTTTAATAATTATTCACCTATTCAAAAGGAAGAGGATTTGACTAGAGATACCACTGTTTTAGACGATGTAGAATTTTCATGTTTTGAAGCGGATAATGGTTTAGAGGAACGGGTTTATCCTAAGAATACTGTTTTAGAGTCCAACGATTTAGAAATAATAGTCTTAGATAACAAAGATAGACCCTGATAGGTGCATAAATCATACATTTTAAGTAGTTTTTCCTGACCCTTATTTGCTATATTTGAGTGAATTACTATGTTTTATTATTACTTTCGAAGTTTAGTTGTCTTTTCAGGTTACAGTTCAGAAACCTGCTGAATGGAGCTGTATAAGAAGAATTACCGAGCAGCCAGTAAAACTCTTCTTGATTCAGGCCATTCACCCTACGCAGTGTAGGAAATTGAATTACGAAGCCAACGGCGAAAGAACGAGGTCATTCTGATCTTGTATGAGGAAGTTATGGGCAAAGCCACATGGTGGCAAACTAGCTTGTGCTGCTAGCGCCCAGGCGCTAAGTTGGCTGAACCGTAGGTGCTAAGGTGCTAAGTGGTTAGTTGGAGGTGCTAGAGTGGTTTGGTGGACTAGTGGCTAGCCTTGGTGGAGTAGTAGCTAGCTTGGGGAAGTCATATGGGATTAGGAAAGAATTTGGAGTTGCTATATCTTGTTGGGATGGAATAAAGAAACTTAGCACATTTCCTAATTCCACTAGGATTGTGAAAGTGGCTAACTCAAGTTCTATAAAAGGAACTCAGGCCTTTCTCGTGGCAAGCCTTTTGGGGAGGTAGCTATAGCACATATTGGAGGTCCAAGGGATATTTGGGGGTCAGGTTTACTATACAAGGCAGGACACAAGTCTACTCACGTAAGGAAAGCTAAAAACGCAAGGATTCTCGGCTGGGCTGGACTTAGCATTTTCTCGGTTGGAATTTCCCTCACGTATAAGGGAGAAGTTGGCTGGAAATAGAACATCATCTAATTCACGTTATCATACAGGAGATTAGGTTAGAGGAGAAGAAAAGAGGCGCAAGAACACAGCGAAGGAAAAGGGGACAGCGCAACTTGAAGGCTGGCCACTTTTTCATACAGGCGATTCTGCAGAAACAATTCTTCGCTATCTTTCCGGGTTTGATTATATTTTCTTTATTGATTTCCATGGATTTTGAGAAACCCATGATGAGCTAAACCCTCTATATTGGTTAGGGATGTAATCTGAAGTTGGAAAACATGTTTATCAATTGAATGGCGCATGCTCACATGTTCATGTTGTTTTTAATATCGTTCATGTTCTACTGATTATAAAGCCATGTATGATTGATTGTTTGTTTGTTTGAGTCGCGAATTGAATAAGCATGCATTGATATCTACAACTAAATTAAAGTTTTCGACCCGGAATTGTCGAAGGACTCTGGTTACAAGTAGTATACCATATTTGTTAACGATACTTAAAATTGCCATGCAAGTATGTGTAGAAGCTTGACCTAGGTTGAATCCGAGTTACACTTTGCGACCGGTTACTTAGAATAACCTCAACTCACAAAGACCATTGCTTTCATTGGGTTGAACTTGTGTGGTGCATTACACCAAGTTATCCGGTGTTAAGGATTCAGAGAGTGGCGCGATACCCTCTCTGATGATATTAGGAGTTTTGCCGGAGTAGACCTGCGATAGGATGATTTAGGGTTATTGGTGTTACTAATACATGAATGTTGAGTATGCTTTGATTGATAACATGTTGAAAAACTGACGATGAATTCTCTAACCAATACTTCTCTCTCTGATATTCGTTTTTATTAATCTGCTTTAGCTTGTTTTAGTATAATTTAGTTAAAATCACAACAACCGGCCGACCCTGTTTAGTTACGTAATTGAAAGTAATTAACAATCACTAGCCTCTCTGTGGGAACGAACTTGTTCTTATTTGCTATACTTTAATCTATTTTGGAAGAGTAAGAACTCGATTATTTTGGTTGATTACGACACGACCAGACCCGTAGAGATTTTAAATATGAGTGAGGATGCACCACCGGATTATAACCTAGGAGAAGCAATTGACCATTTTCAGGAATCAGACGATTTAGAAATTAGGAAAATTGTGATTAGTCTATCTTGAGACACTGAAAACTCTAAGTTGGGGGTGACTATCATTCTCCATGTGCTTTAACTTTGATTCTTAGAAAGGTTCCTAACTTGGGACTTGACATATGCACCTCTACCATTTTACAAGATCATCTTCAAATTATATTTCCTGAGCCTGGTGATGTCCAGAAAGAAGTTCAGTTGTTAGAAACCCATCCTTTGGTCGATGTGGTTTACCTAGGAAATAATACCAAGATTGATTTTGTTTTCCCACCAAAATGCTTTCTTCCATATGTGGGAACGTATGAATTTCAAATGTGTCAGTTATTAAGTTTTGAGACAAAACCTAATTACTTTAGGGAATTAAAATCGACACATTTGTTTAAGAATGACCACCTTCATAGTAGTCAATTGTGTGAGTCAAATCTGATTCACTATGAGGCTCCACAATTATTCATTTTATTATTATGTCCTTCTAAGTTCTTAGTTGAGTTATTCCAGACATTACAACCTGATCATGTTGATCCTGCCTACGAGGAAATCCAGCCCATGAAAATATTTTATCTAGACCCTTTTATAGAG
This sequence comes from Papaver californicum, assembly GCA_023531435.1. Lineage (NCBI taxonomy): Eukaryota > Viridiplantae > Streptophyta > Magnoliopsida > Ranunculales > Papaveraceae > Papaver > Papaver californicum. The sequence continues at coordinate 725,009 of JAJJMC010006603.1, read as the reverse complement.
CCTGAACCTGAACCACAACTAGATGTAGTTGTCTTAAACAGAAAACTATATAAGGGTGTGCTCGGTTTGTTCATTTTCTTGGCCTGTTGCAGTTTCCTTTTATTTGTGATAGCACTATTTGATTCAGATGACCCACAGTTGTTCCGACTGTTTCTATATGATTTCATGAGGTGACTAATTCTTTCTTAGTCTGGCTGAAGAATTTAAACTTAGCACTTCTTGGGAGCTAACCCATGCTCATGCGACACGGTAACATCTTTCCTTAACTCCTTTCCTTCGATTGGTAACAATTTCTCCTTGTTCATGCTTTTAATCATTCATCTTTAGAAACATTGAGGACATTGTTTGATTTAAGTTTTGGGGTAAGGGAGAAACTTTAATGAAATATGAAAATCCAAAGTCTAGAAACTTGTGAACAATTCAGGATGACACTAACCATTCTAGGTAGATGGAAACTTAGCTCTTTTTCTATTTGAATTGGTGTACCCAGTTAAATTTTCTATTCATAAAAGGACAAAGTTCAGGTGTTATAAATAACATGATAGTTGTCACCATATCTCGGAGTCTATCTCGACCATATCACCATCTGTTTTTATTTTTGTAGTTTTTACGTTTCTCTAAATAATTTGGTGGGGTACCAATATCGAATTGTTATCACCGCCAGGATGAAATAGGATGTTTGAGATCAAGCCCCATTATTAAATTCTTATTTTATCAAAAAAAAATCGAGTGTTGACACTTTGATAGCAATATGTGTGTGTTCTCCCTGTCTCCGTCGCCTAAGCAAGTCTGGAATGCAGGATCCATGGGAACTATCATGTAAGATGCTGATAAGGGCCATGTGCTTGGACTCAATTTGATCCAATCATGTTTTCAATATATTTATAATTGTTTTATTTTCAATAAATCGATCGCTGGGACCCTTGTATATACTAGTTAAATCGATAGTAGTATTACGATTAAGACCATGTATCTCAATCCATTAGGATTCATCCTGGCACTGACCTTCAGACAGATATGGGAAACACCGTTCACCTTAGTCAACATCCGCAAACTTCATTTTGTCCACATCCATCTTCTAAAAAATTTCATGTGATTGAACTATGATAGATTCTGAGTATTGTGGTTGAACGAGTATCTGAGTAGAGCTTTGTTTTCTTATATATGAATTTTAGTATGCTTGAGTAAAAACTCGTGTACAACAATTGGACTCATATAGGGTAATGATTCCCAGAGCCGGAGAATTGAGTATGCCAACTAAATAGCTTGTTTAGTGTTTACCCTCAATCGTTCACAGGTAGTTAGGGTTTAGAGTAAAGGTTTTGTGGGTATACCTCTTGTAAACCCTCACGAGACTATAACTTGTCCGATAGGGACACCTATGGGTTTAAAGGCTTGTTACACATGCTAAGTGTAACCATGTCCTTAACGAAAGGGAGTTGTACCTTAGTTTAGATTAGGATATATAGTTTGCTCGAGGACTAGCAAAAGCTAAGTGTGGGGGAATTTGATAAGTGCATAATTTATATATTTTAAGTATCATTTCCTTATACTTATTTTCTAGATTTTGTGTGAATTATTGTGTATTATTATTACTTTTGTAGTATATGTGTTTTATTAGGTTACATCTCTGAAAGAAGTGAAATTGAACTCTACAAGGAAGAATTGCTAAAGACCCAGTGGAAATCAGTCCAAATCAAGTTTTCTTGTCACCATCTTGCAGATAATTGAATTACGAAGCCAACGTCGAAAGAATGAGGTCATTCCGAGTTCGTATGAAAAAGTTATGAGCAAAACCGTGAAACCAACTTGGATTTGGTATCTGTTAGGCCTTAGTGGGCCTGCGCGGGAAGAAAAATAAGGGAAGCGTTTTGGGCTCGCCTTTGACGTGAAAATTAAGGTTTTTGTTGGTTTTTGAGGAGGTTAAGTCTCCTAATTGGATAAGGAATCAAAAGGAAGTGGAAAGGTTTAATGAGACTAGGTTTCCTAGTTGGATAAGGATCAAGAGGAGGTTACCAGAGCCTATATAAAGGGGAGCCTAGATACAATTTTCAGGAGAACTTCTCACAGATAAAAAACTAGGGTTTAGTTTTGCTTTTCAAAAACAGTTTATGATTTTCTTTAATATTTAAATGGCTTTTAAGAAAGTTATGTCTATCTAAACCCAACCACTGGGACAATGGAGGAAGCCATATTTCATGAATGAATGATAACTATTTTTGATTCTTAATGACTTTTGCATTAATTTTTAATTGATTTATGATTTTTCTTAATTAGTTGTGATTTTGTTTGATGGTGTATGTTGGGACTTAAGAGTTTTTGATGCGCCATGCTTGTGATTTACAATTGATATTTTAGAAATCTACTTTGCAAAGAAACAGAATCAATAAAAGAGCTATAATTGTTAAAGAATCATTGTGGAAATCATTCAGAAGTGATTTTGGTGGAATCCTGAGTTCCAGTTCTTCCCAATATTATTAAAATATTTTACTTATTTTCTAGTTTAAATTAAAATTAGGTCTAAAAAGAATCTTCACAAGTCTTAGCGAACGAACTATTTTTACCACTATTTAAAAACAACTAAGGGAGGGATAGGAAGAAAACCACCATTACTGCTTCTACTTCTCATGTCGTAATAACTTCTCTACCATTACTTCCAATACTTCCCATATCGTAATAAGTCCTTCTAGATTTTCGGGTCAGTTACAATTAAGGTTTTTCTTGAATATATAATTTCTGAATTCCTTAAAGACAAAGGTTTTTATTATTGTTCCTTAACTCTTTTTTTCTGCAATTTTTTGACTTGAGAGAAAATGATCTATGTCGTAAGTGCAACAAATTAATCATTATATTTCCCACTAATTAACTAGTAATATAGTGGTAGTAAGGATCGTTCCCACAGAGAGTTGTGTAATTGATGTGTTGTTTAGATTAGCAAATAAAAATAATAAAATGGGGGTTTGGGGATTGATGTAGTTTTAATAGTGGTAAATAAGGTGATCGTTTCTCGAACTTGTGAAGGTAATGATTTTAGAAAATATTGGACTTAATCTAATTAAATAAAAATCAGGAAAATAAACTAGAGATGATTTTTAGAAAATATGGGGAAAACCAGGAATCATGAATCAGTTATTTCTAACAATTTATGTGATTAATCAGGTAATTCTTTTAAATAAATTAAGCTCAAATATTGCCAAAATAGGTTTTATGCAAACAAGTAGAGGTAAATCATAAGCATGGGACATCA
>JAJJMC010006603.1:678962-716762 GCA_023531435.1 Papaver californicum | reverse complement strand
TTATTCTTCAAATGTACCTACAAAAGCATAAAAACACGTAATATTTGTAAAATCGAATACTAACTTAATAGAAACTAAGGTGCAATCTAGACACTAAAATGTGTCTATCAGGGATTTATTAACTAAAAATAACAATTAAAAGATAATAAGAAACAAAGGATGATTAAGGAGTCGTTCGCCATTACCAACATTAACTCACATAGTATACTCGTTTATCTCTCGTCAGAATCATTCATCACCATCCGTCGGATAACAGGCACTCTTAACTATCCCCAAACTTATTGTATCAGCAGATAACATGGATGCGTAGTCACCTGATTCTATTCGTCTGAGCCGCCAAGAAGTACCCTCTCAAGGTGTAACTCAGACGAACGCTTTAGGGTTTATGAACCTAAATATTACACAAGATGATTTCGGACAAAGTATTTACGTCTTAGAAAATATGGAATTTTAATCAGTTAGTTTTTCTCAAAATATTAACAACTACTTCACTATAAAATGTTATTCTCTAGCAAGAATAAATAAATCAATTATTTAAGCATTAAAGGACATATAAAAAAATTATCATCATTATTAATCAAGAAATATGACCAAGAGAATTATTATAGAAAATAATTATAACATGCTAGCAAACACAATAGGACTTCCTCTCTAATCCTAGATGAGGGTTCTAGCAATTCATGGAAAAAAGAGTAGAAGAAAATAGAGAAGTAGTCATTTTATTCATGGTTTTATAGAAAGAATTACAATAAAGCACTGACCAATTGGGTCGTAGAAATAATAGAATTATCTATCGAATTAATGACAGACTTACAAAGCAGTTGGAAAAGCACAGACTCTTTGTGACGTAGAATGATTAAAGTTCTCTATTGAATTTATGAAAACTTTTGGATGTAATAGAATTGAAAATGTCGTTGGGACTGTAACAGAAACCGTCACCAAAGCTTTTGATTTTGAAGGCAAAAACCACGGTTTTAATGACAGTTTCTATTTGTAGTTTTCTTCTTCCTCCCTCCACCAAGAACCCTAAAAATGGAAGCAACTATTTTATCTCGATCCTGGCCTTTGCCAGCCTCCCAACTTCTACCCCAACTTCTCTTATTTATACTACAACATCCATAACACTCCAAATCTCGTGAATATCTTCTCATTAATGAGAATCAAATCTTTGCAGATCGGTGGTTGATTTTATTTCCTCTTCCAACTGATTTTCTTCCATTGTTTAAACCCAAGAATAATACGTTGTTTCCTTGTTTGATTCTCCAATATTCTTACATGATAACACAAATCAGATGATATATGGAAGAAAATCTCCCGTAAAAATATTTTTTATCCTATAGTTTTTGACGTGAGCGAACTTTCACGCGTGAAAGATTTCTTTCCTTATTTTGAGTCTTCAAATGGTGTACATCTTAAAAATATGGCAAGAAAATATCTTGTCTTAAAGCTCTCCAAAAAGAACTCGATTTTATTTGTGTTTCGCTGTTTGAGAGAAAAAAAATTGCCACCAAAATTCAAATTTGAAATGGGAGAGATGGGTGCCTTTATCAATTGAGGTTCCCTTATCCAAATTGAGGATTCCTTTAACACTTTTAAATCCAATTTTCCACCATTGTTTATTATTCAAAAATACCTAAAAACAAAAATAATTAACAAAATTAGTACACAATAAAATACTAACAATATATATTATCGGGACTAATAAAGACACAAATATGTGTCTATCAGTTAATCGCAGTAGTTAAACTTAGTACGCTCGGTTCACTTATTGGTGTTGTCTTCACACACAATTGCTCCACAGAATCCCTCTGCAAGGTCTCACGTTTTATACTTGTGTAGGAGATGCTTGACAATTACGGGTTGTTCAACTCTCTACTAGCAGTAGAATGATAGATAGACTAATCCAATTTTACACTTGAGCAATCTAGAAATCAATCATAAACCCTTGATATAATGAAAACAAACGACAAGATGATAAAAACTCTAAATAACTTGTTGTTGTTTGGAAAAACGAACTGAAGGATATTTTGGGAACTAGTGGGTGAGCAAGTGACAATTCGTCAATCCTTAAAACATTCGTGTTGTTGAAGCATTTTTTTTAGATTTGAGAGATCAATCTATACAACATGGCCTAAACCAAGCAATGGTCGTTCCAGTTTTGCTTCAGTCACAAAATGAGAAGGACAAAGGTTGGTCTTAGGGAGGGAAGCGAGAGAAGAATGAGGTCAGAGTATCAGACTCTGTAAGGTGTAGTTGGTGTGAATAGTTATGAACAAGTCTTCTGAGAAGAAGGTTGAACGATAAAGGTTAATTAAATTGAATTGCTCTGTTTTAGAGTAAACTTGTTGTCGTGTTTCAGACTTGGAACTTGTTCTATTGTCATGTGTTAAGAACTTTTCCAATTGTTGTGTTGTTAAGAACTTGTCTCTCCTTGTTCAATAGATTGAACATTTATTTATATCATAGCTATTGTAACCACTCGACCTCTTTTCTGGAAGAAACTGTCGACGGTTGAAAGTGGAGAAGGTGTTGAAAAATGCTCTCCACTTCAATTGCGGTTGAATAGTTGGTTACTCAACTCACCACTTCTCTATTCAATTGCTATCGATCTTTTCAGAACTTCTCTTTAGTGGGTGTGAACTGCTACACCATATGCCATAGGACGCCAGACCAAAACCCTAATTAATATCCCCCTATTTGTGACATTTGATGTCTCGTGTATATTGTAGTATTAAATATTACTGGCGTTAAGTTGATTGAGACCTGCTAAATGGGTCTCTTGACTGAAGACTCGTCTTTCTTGACTAGACAATGAGTCAGTCTTGCTTGAATTGATTAGTGAGTCTAGCAGAATAAAAGAAACGTGTCTTGCTTGACTAGCTGATGAGTCTAGCAAATTAAAAAAATGTGTCTTGCTTGACTAGATTATGAGTCTAGCAGAATAGAATGGAATAAATGTGTATTTATTTGTGAATATGGAATAATGTATCAATTTTGCACCGATAAGAGTATGCAGCTGAGAATGAAAATTGTAGTGAAGCCTCACACAAAATATATTTGAGAGGAAGAGGGACTAGTATAGTTTTAGGATTTTGAGATTTTTAGAATATAAGAGGAGGCCACTTTGTTCTCACGTGAAAAACAGAAGAGGAGAGGACCAGCTTGTCTTCACGTGAAAATAGAAGAGGAGGGACGTCAACTCGTCCTCTCGTTAAATATAGGAAGAGGGACGTCAAACTTTGCTTCACGTGAAATAGAAGAAGAACGTCGAGCTTGCTTTCACGTGAAAATAAAAGTTTGACGTCAAGCTTGCTTTTCACATGAAAATAAAAGAGAAACATCAAGCTTTTGGGTCTTGAAGCAAGAGTCTCATATTTTTGTATTAAGTAGGACACTCATGTTTTACTCTTTGTACTCAGCCTCACACGTCGAGGGTAAAAGAGTAAATTTGTTAACTTTCGACAAGAAATACAAGTCATGTGGACTTGATTCTATTTTGAAGTCTTATCTTGAAAATAGTTGTGCAGGCTTAGTTGTTTGACTAGTATACACATTGGAAGCCAAAGAGGTAAAGGTGTCTCCATCTCTTTAAAAACTAGGGTTTGGGAAAGTCTTGTCAGGAGACTAGAAGTTCATGTTTTACTCTTGTGCTCAGCCTCACATATTGAAGGAAAAAGAGTAAATTTCAGATTTTTAGGGAAGAGCATGATGTCCATGCTTGGTTTTTCTAGTAGGCATGCAAGCTTGACTTTAAAGATGTAGGACGCGTGAACAATAGAGCTTAGAGAGCAAGACCTGTGTAAAAAAATTAGGGTTTGAGATTTTTGACACGGTCTTTGCAACACTTATAAGTGTTGGAAAACTGTTTTCGAATCTTAATTAATTAAATTTAAAAGAATGTTGTTGTCACAGTTTTTGCAACGTTTGTAAGTGTTCTACGGAATTAGACGTGAATAAAAGAGATAGTTATATCAGTTGAATAGAAGGACGTGAGCGTTCTTTATTATAGCTGGACAAGAGAGTCTTCAGTTGAAGCAAGCTTGATCGACTTGAGTGAAAGAAAGAAAATTCTTAGTGTTTGAGTTGGTGAACAATCAAACTGGGCTAGGACTTGTTTGATCTAGCATGTTAAAAGGGTGTTTGTATAATTTTATAAGCAGACGGAAAGTCATGACTTGATGGATGCTAAACGAGCTCAACCTTTGAGGGAGAGGTGGACAAGTTTGCTTCAATAGTCATATGAGTACGACTTGATAGACATGTATGTCTTGATTGTGTCTGGACAAGAATGAAGCCAGCTTGATTGAGTGGAAGGAAATCGAGCACAACTGGAGGTCAAGATAATTTAAACTCGTCTTAGTCCTGAGTGATGCGGATGCAACTTGATTGAATATGGATACACGAGTTTGAACGAAGTTGAGTTGGTGACTTCGAATATGTGGCATGAGGCGGAGGCTCGAGAGCGATCAGAACGCTCAAACTCGTATCAAAGTTGAATGTCGAAGCAGTCAGGGGTTTGACCCAAGCTAATATGGATAGGTGTGTCAAAAGGAGAGGGTGAGGTTAGGATGACGTTGATGGGGTAATAAGAGGAAGAACGAGAAATAGAGCCTTGTTCTATTTCACTGACCGAAAGGAAGTCTGTCTTTCCAAAACTCCAAACAACAACTCTTTATATTAGTCTGTTGCTCGAGTACCATAGTTTCAACCGGTCATCAACTACAAGGTAAACCTTAACTTGTCTTCTTCATATGAGTGTATAGCTCCTAACTTGAGTTTTTGCATGTCTCTTCACAAGAACTTCTCATATATTTGATTTGAATCATAAGTTTCTCCAAACCCTAATGTTTTTTTATGAGTTTTTTTTAACCTTTCTTGTATTTTGCATGAAAACACTAGCTTCACGACCAACTTTGTAAGTTAGGCTTTGACCGAGACTCTTTTTTTTTTTGCATCAATACTCATTCACGATTTTTTTTTGATTTGTAAGTGAGTGAATACTCACGTGAATTTTTGACATGATTTAGTACTCACGTGTCTCTCAACCCCAACGTTGATAATACCACTTGCTTATAGTTCAGCTGTCGTCCTTTATTTCCTTGCCGCAATAGATCTATTTTATTTTGCAAGACGAGTACTGTTTGATTATGATAAAACTAGGGTTTCTTGTTTGGTCTCAAATACGTATATTTATATGTACACATATCTTGATTGTTGAGAGAACCTATCATTTTTCTTTTTACAAACCCTAGCTTCATCATTGTTCTTCCAAAGTAGAATAATCTTCAGTTATAGCAGCAATCTTTATAGTAATCTGAATTAAGTAAGTTCAATTCGTAGTAGCTTGTGCTCTAATTTTTGTTGATATCATAATCTTGTTCGTGTCTTGAGTAGATAATGACGGATTTTAATCGGAACCATGATTCTGACTCCTCAAACATGGGGGGAAACCATAGAAGCAAAAGAATGAAAAGAGTTGTTTCCAACAAGATTCATCCTGAACTCGAAAGTTTTCTGAACGAGTTTAAGAAGATTGTACAAAGTAAATTTCTTGATGACTTGAGGATGGCGCGTAAGCGGGATATTGAATTTATACTCGCAATTAATGATGAAGAAGAATCCAATCGCCGAGAGGAATTGAAAAGGAAAGAGAACGAAGATAAAGACCTCTGAGATTACCGACGGGATCAAATTGCCCGGATGAAAGCAAGAATTGAACATTTCAAGAAACAAGAGCGAGGTGTTCAAGGCGATGGTGTAGCCGATGATTCTGATGCAGAGGACTATGTCTCTGAGTGGGAGCCTACAGGCTAAGAGCCTGAACCTTTCTTTCCAGATTTAAAGTCTGAGCAGTTGGATCAGGAAGATTTGGAAGTCGAATATGCTGAAGACGCCTACCTTAATATGAATATGGGTTCAATTGACCCTATAGATGATGAAGCTTCTGAAGAGAATTCATAATAAGACTCTGATAGAGGTTCGGAAGATAATTTTGAAGTAGAAGACCTGGAGGAAAACTATGAAGGAGTACAAGAATCTAATGAGGAGGGTGATGACGAGTATGACTGATTCAGATTCTCAGTCCTTTGATTAGTATTATCACAACTATTTATTTTTTGATAGGCTTGTTAGGTTTTGATTTTGCTTAGATTTGAATAAGTAATTGTTTGGCAATCATGATTGTAAAGGTTTTCATCTTGGATTCTTTGTAATCACTTAAAAATATGACTTTAATGAAGTAATAAATGAAAATTGATGTGAAAACATGAGCAATTTCATGAGATTTCGTTACTCGAAAATTCATAAATAATGCATTTACTGAAAATGTTGTAGAATTCTCATAAGTAGTTCGTTTTTGATGATCTGCCCCAACTTTTTTATGGCCAGACAACCAACTATCTCCCTACGTGGGATATTTTGGGTTTGAGACTATTTAGGGTCCCGAAATGACGAAACAGTAAAAAGTCATAAAGAATCCAGAAATTTTTAGATGGGAGATAGTTGAGAGTTTTGATCATATCTCCTAGCTCGTTTGTCCTATTGCCATGATTTTTTGATATGTTGTATAGGACATCCATACGAATAGTTTTCTATATAAATCATCTCTGAATTCATTACCAATTATTCCCATCTCGTGACTTTGTGCAGGATAACAAGAAATTGCTTCTGATGAGGTTATTACGAAAACATGTTTTTTGGCTTCTAGGATAATTTGCTTGAAACTTGAATGCTTCATGAAGAATATTTATATAATTAAACCACTTGTATATTGGAAATCCTTATTGGAGAATGAATTTCACGTTTTTCATCAATTGGTGATTTTACAGGGCGAAAGTAGAGAGGAGCGTAGCAGCCTTGAAGAAGCGTCAATTGTAGATCAAACTGATAAGACCCTTACTTCTTCTTCTTAGAAACCCGAATGAATCCTTTCCAACATGCTTGTTGATGTAGAAGATCAGATTAAAGACATCATGGAGACTGAAAAAAACACGGTGATGTCTGAGTATCCTAGTGCAGGCCTTCCTTTTTATCCTCCACTTAGTAAGCCACTTCCAAAGTATGTACTTGTTGGTGGCTTAAGCGTTCTAGAATAATATGTTGAGTTCTATACTCAAATATGGCAGAAGTATGATCACATTGCTACTACCAAGAAGTATGAAGATCCCATAATCCTTGCTTTTTCGTGTGAATGAAGTACTACCCTCTATGTATGAAATGTGTATTGTGAATAGTGCTACTGTTGCTGAGTGGATGTTTGCAAACTGGAAATATCATCTAGAAGTATGTGACCGACTTGAATTCAACACGTCTTGGTTTGGTGGTGGAATTGATGTTGTTAAGGAGTCACAGGCTGCAACAGGTGTAGTCCCTTCTTCTGACCTTATTGAGCAAGAGGAGGTTGAGGTTGAAAGGTTGACTCAGAAGTTAGAGTTGAAAAAGGATGCTCTCAAAAAGATGAAGGAGGCTCTCTCTAAGAGGGACATGCCTTTGTTGGACGGCCTCCCTTAGTTCCATATTTCGCACTCCTAGTTTTTTATTTTAGAGAGATGGTAGACTTATTTGTTTATTTGATTTCGTTTTCAATGATTGGATATTTGGTAGGTTATTAACAAGGATTTTATTTTGGATAGGCAAGGATTTTGTGTTTAATAAAACAGAATTAATAAGATTTGAAATTCAATTACTGAAAAAGGGAATTTGAATGCAAACATCTTGCATCCATTTTGAAAAAATTGAAATTACAATGAATTCAACAAGTATCCATGGATGCTTCAGGCGCTAAAATCCTTGATCCACTTCTCTTGTATTGCTACTTCTACCGACTTTCTATCCTCATCAATTAATTTTTAGCATACACCAATAGTAGCCTTAGCAATCATGAATGGTCCTTCCCATCCAGAGTTTGTCTTAGAGTGACGATTGCGTCTTGCTGCCTTCATAACCCAGTCTTCTTCTTGAAAAGCATTGGCTCTTACTGGCTTAGATCTGAAGATGAGTCGATGGTGAGGTTTTTCCTTCATCTTTGTGCAAGCTCTTGCATTCCATGCGTACGGAGGTGTAAAAACTTTCTTAAAGTAATGTGGCACGTGTGGACACTCTCATAGTGTTATAAAAAAAGATCCATGATGTTCTTTGCCACGATTGGACATCAGGTGAGTAATGAATGACTCAATATGTTGTTGAGCTTGAAGATGAGTCTGCTTCATCCACTTAGCAAAATACTAAAGAGGTGAGGTTATCCATTCATAACATATAACTAGAGCAGGGTTGAGTTTTCTAATTAACTCAAGTCCTCGGATATAAGAGGTGTGAGGAACATTGAGTGGTAGAGATATGAGTTCCGTAACCTTTACTTGAGTATGATACCTCTCCACCTACGATGTTGCACTTTCCTCTGGCTCTTGCTTCATGGCTGCCAAGTCTTGGTATTCTTCCAAATACATAAAAGGATCATCTGTCACAAACTTCTGGTGAGATATTGAGTCATCTTCTTGAGGTGGATTCGACAACAAAGGTGTTTTAGTAGCCGCATTCTTCTTGTTGTGGAGCCATGGACGTCCTAGGATCATGTCATAACCCATATCCTGTTTTGTAATGTGAAATTTGATGGTAGCACATGCAAAAGCCATTTGAATTGCAAGATCAATGTGACCATAGGCATTCACTGGCTTTCCTTCGAGATCTTGAATGGTGGTAGGCGCATGTACAGCTTCACTACGTGTGATCCCTACAGCTATGAGTGTATTGATAGAGATAATGTTGGTTATAGTCCGTGCATCAATTAGGGGCTAGCAACAGTGAGAATTCCCCAATCGCACCTTTCTCCGTCTTTGTTCATCTGTGCAGGTTCAATGTGTCTTTTTCTTTCATTGAGTGAAGGTAGTCTTCTTCCGGACACGATGTAACTAAGAACAAAGAATAAGTCCTTGACCTGATCCTTTGAGAGATAGAGGAGTTCACATACTCGTTCCATCAGAGATTAGACCACCTGATTAGTAGGATCTTCAGACATGGTAAAATGCCTGATAGGGAGAGGGTTCTTATGTACACCTTCAGTCCCCAAGTAAAGCTCTTCTGACTCGACTTTCTCTTTTAATATCCTCTTCAAGGTTTAGCACTCGCTTGTTGGGTGATTGAAAAATCTGTGGTAGTGGCAGTATTTGGGATTTGTCATTTCTTCCTCTGTTGGTGGTCATTGAATAGGAGGTAAGTTTACGGCACCATCTTGAATCCAAGCTTCCAAGAGTTCAATTACTTTTTCAATTGGAAGGAGAAGATCTGCGGTTGTTGAAGCCTCTCTTGGTTTTTGTTGTGACGTTGAGCCGGCGGTGGAGCTACAGCTGCTTGATTAGGTATTCGAGGTTGTCGGCCTGCCTGTGGTACCGGAGTTGGAACTTGTGTTGGTGATGCACGCTTTGGCTGTGGCTCTGATAATGAAGCTTTCCTTTTACTTCCTTCAGTCACAACACCTACAGATGGTTATGTGTTAAATATTTTCTTTGAGTTAGGCGTCGACTACTGCGAGTTTCACACGCTTCTTCATTCTTGACAAGAGGCCTTGTCCTCTATAGCACAGCAAGTGCGATATTAGCAGATCTTTTGGAAGCTTCATGTAGTTCAGAGAATGTTTGAAAGCGCAAGTTCTCTAGTAAAACACGATAGACTGGTATCATTCTATTGATGCCAAGTTCCACCAGTTGGATTTCAGTTACGTTTGGGTCATGGCAGTCTAATGTTTCAACCCTAAACTGCCTCACATAATCATTAGGATGTTCATTCGATCACTGAAACATCCTTCCCAAATCCGACGATGTGACTTGTTCAGACACAAAGAAGTATTTCCTGTAAAATACATTAACTATTTCACACCAGTTAGAAATACTGTTAGGAACAAGGTTGTTGTACCATGTGTAAGCTCTTCTAGTGAGAGATTTAGAAAATTCTCTCAAGCGTAACACATGATTGTATTTATGTTCTCCTAATGCTTCAAGAAATCGTGAAATATGTTCACGAGCATTTCCTGTTCCATCATAAAGTGAGAATGGAGAAGACGAATATCCCCTAGGAAGAGGGATCCTTTGCATGTCAGATGGATATGGAGGTTGGTGTTGATGAATTACATATGAACTCTCCTTTCTGCAACTTTGGAGAAGCCGTTTTAAATCTTCATGAGTAGTGAAGTTAGGCTGATGGATTCTTTCTAGTGCTGGATTAGGGAGAATACGAATTTCATCTTCATCTTGAACATGACCCCTTGATGTGTTGGCATCAGCAGTTGCTTCCGAAATATTTCAAGTTTGCTCTGATGGTGTTAATTTCTCTGTAAGGGTTTTGATAAAGATGAGGACCTCCTTCTGTGTCGCATCCATCTCTGTTTGATTCCTTGCAAGGGTTTCCTGAGTCTGCGTCAAAGGAGAAGTCTGTTCATCCCTTGCTTCTTCAATGTGCTGCTCAGGAGGAGGAGGAGTGACATTCTGAATGTTGGTATCCTAAGGAGTGTTACCTAGAGTACCATTACTGGTACTAGCAGAATTCATGTTAAGAGTAGTCTCTGATCCTGACCTGAGACCAACCATCTTTGAAATTAATAAATCTTAAGAAATAGAAGAATTGAGAGTTGCAGCTGAGAGATTAATCCCCCACTATGGTCGCCAAAATATTTGTGGGGAAAAAATGAATTGAAGGCTATTTTGGGAAAGAGTGGATGAGTATGTGACAATTCGTCAATACTTAAAACATTTGTGATGTTGAAGCAATTTGTTTAAATTCGAGAGATCAATCTATACAATCCAGGCCTAAACCAAGCAATGGCCGTTGCAATTTTGCTTTAGTCAGAGTTGGTCTTAGGGAGGGAAGCCAGAGAAGAATGAGGTCATAGTATCAGACTCTGTAAGATGTAGTTGGTGTGAATAGTTATGAACAAGTCTTCTTAGAAGAAGGTTGAATGATCAAGGTTAATTACCTTGAATTGCTCTATTTTAGAGTAAACTTGTTGTCGTGTTTCAGACTTGGAACTTGTTCTATTGTCATGTGTTAAGAACTTTTCCGATTGTTGTGTTGTTAAGAACTTGTCTCTCCTTGTTCAATAGATTGAACATTTATTTATATCATAGCTATTGTAACCACTCGACCTCTTTTCTGGAAGAAACTATCGACGGTTGAGTAATAATAAAATGGTGAAAGTGGAGAAGGTGTTGAAAACTGCTCTTCACTTCAATTGCGGTTGAATGGTTGGTTACTCAACTCACCACTCCTCTACTCAACTGCTATCGATCTTTTCAGAACTTCTCTTTAGTGGGTGTGAACTGCTACACCAAATGTCGTAGGCCGCCACACCAAAACCCTAATTAATATCCCTCCATTTGTGACATTTGATGTCTCGTGTATATTGTAATATTAAATACTACTGACGTTAAGTTGATTGAGACCTGCTCAATGGGTCTCTTGACTGAAGACTCGTCTTTCTTGACTAGACAATGAGTTTGTCTTGCTTGACTCGATTAGTGAGTTTAGCAGACTAAAAGAAATATGTCTTGCTTGACTAGCTGATGAGTCTAGCAGAATAGAATAAAATAAATGTGTATTTATTTGTGAATATGGAATAATATATCAATTTTGCACTGATAAGAGTATGCAGCTGAGCATGAAAATTGTTGTGAAGCCTCACACAAAATATATTTGAGAGGCCTAGTATAGTTTAAGGATTTTGAGATTTGTTGAAACCCTAAAATATTTAAACCAAAATATTCAAGTGAATATAATAGGAGGCCACTTTGTTCTCACGTGAAAAACAGAAGAGGAGAGGACCAGCTTGTCTTCACGTGAAAATAGAAGAGGAGGGACGTTAACTCGTCCTCTCGTTAAATATAGGAAGAGGGACATCAAACTTTGCTTCACGTGAAATAGAAGAAGAACGTCGAGCTTGCTTTCATGTGAAAATAAAAGTTTGACGTCAAGCTTGCTTTTCATGTGAAAATAAAAGAGCAACGTCAAGCTTTTGGGTCTTGAAGCAAGAATCTCATATTTTTGTAAGAAGCGGGACACTCAGGTTTTACTCTTTATACTCAGCCTCACACGTAGAGGGTAAAGGAGTAAATTTGTCAACTTTCAACAAGAAATACAAGTCGTGTGGACTTGATTCTCTTTTGAAGTCTAGTCTTGAAAATAGTTGTGCAGGCTTAGTTGCTTGACTAGCATACACAATGGAAGCCAGAGAGGTAAAGGTGTCTCCCTTTCTTTAAAAACTAGGGTTTGAGAGAGTCTTGCCAGAAGACTAGAATTTCATGTTTTACTCTTGTGCTCAGCCTCACATGTTTAAGGAAAAAGAGTAAATTTCAGATTTTTAGAGAAGAGCATGACGTCCATGCTTGGTTTTTCTAGTAGGCATGCAAGCTTGACTTTAAAGATGCAGGACGCGTGAACAATAGAGCCTAGAGAACAAGACGTGTGTAAAAAAAATTAGGGTTTGAAATTTTTGACACAGTCTTTGCAACACTTATAAGTGTTGCAAAACTGTTTTTGAACTTTAATTAATTAAATTTAAAGGAATGCTTTTGTCACAGTTTTTGCAATGTTTGTAAGTGTTGCACATTTATTTCCAAACCCTTATTAGGGTTTGGACGTTTTAGTATGCCTTTTGCAATGTTTTAAGTATTGCGGTTTTATTCTCACCCTAATTAGGGTTTGGACGTTTTTGATACGCTTTTGACACATTTATAAGTGTTGTGAAGCGTTCAAAACCCAAATTGAATTCTTTTTCATTCGTTTGCATTGGTTGTCTCTTTAAATAAAGGATCAATGCAACTGGGAAGGATTTTTAGCTAGTAGAAGCTGCAAAGTCATATTAATTAAATCAGTATATATTATTTTAATAGGTTAATATTGTTCAATTTGAACATAAATACTAACGTAAGTAATTTTGGGGATTCAACTGTGGAATATAACACCCGAAAACAGTAATCAAACTGCTCTATACTAGTGTGCAATACATCTAGGAACATAAGATATTTTATATAAAAATCATAGATCATCCTGGAAACTTGTCGTGTGTGCAAGTGTTTCTCTAATGATTTTATGTAGTGATAAATGTCGATTAATTTCATCAATTTAATCATATATGTTGGCCAGACATATAGAGAGAGTTCAGGGATATGCCCCTGAGATAGAGTAGGGATAAGCGTCTACCCGATAATTCTTTTTCAGAATTTTAACAGTTCAGTATTTCTTAGACCAGAGTCTTGAGAGGTGATTTACTAATTTATCCTTTTCAAAAACTCACCATCTACACTTGTGTAACTAATAAAACTTCATGTCCAGAACATTGAATTCATTCATAATCAACAAAAGAAGAACAAATATTATGGTTTCCCCTAAAGGGGTAAACCCTATGTTTATGAATTGTAGTATGAGAAATAGATGAGATGATTTCTTGTTTAAGCATTAGGTGTCTTCTTTCATAGCCTCAAATACTTGGCTCTCAAGTATCCTCTCTTTCTAGGGTTTGGAAACCCATTGGGAGCAAGTTTCCTCAATTTAGAAGTCCCAAAGAATCCAAGGCAGTCCCAAAACACATCCCTTATTTCTCTTCCCGCGCAGGCCCACAACAAATCCAACAGAAACCAAATCCAAGTTGGTTGCACCTCATTCTTTTTGCGTTGGCTTCGTATTTTCGTTAACTACAAGATGATAAGAAGAAGAACTGGATTTGAACAAGTTACACTTGGTCTTTGATCCTTCTTCATTTGTAGTACGTTACTTCCTTGCTCATTCTAACACTTTATAGCTCTTTTTTGGATGATTCACCTAATAAAAGATATAAAGTAGAAAAAAAGCATAATACAAGGTAATATGCAAGAATTATAGCAAATATAAACATGGATTTGATACTAAGAATATGTAATTTATGCACTTATCAAATTCCTCCACACTTACCTTTTGCTAGTCCTCGAGCAAACTACCTACCTAAACTAACCTAACTCACTTTCGGAGGAATCACAGTTACACTTAGTATGTGTAATAAGCCTTTAAACCCCTAGGTATCCCTAGCGGACGATTTATAGTCTCGTGAGGGTTTATAAAAGGTACACCTATAAAACCTACTCCAACTTATTAATATTCCAAAGTCACAAGCATCCAAAGCACTATGAGGACATAAAATTTCTGCACAATAATAATAAGAAGTTAGAAATACCAAAGAACATTATTCTCATGCTTAATTGCTGAGAAAGAGGGTGTAATGTGTTAAATTAATGTCATATGAAGGATTTTAGCCCCGAGAACAATTAGTAAGCATTTCGCCTCGACTTCTGCCTCACCAAAGGGATAATAAATGATTGACATTCGTAAGACGATACAATTGGGTCTCACATGTGTGTAATCAGGAATAAAGAAAGAACACTTACACACGTTGAATGGTAATGCTTAAAAGAAATTTTTTGATGATCTCTAAGAAAGGAAATCAAATAATATGCGAGAATGGGAATGCTCACTCACCTTCTCATCCAATATACATTCAACACCACTCTCCAACGTCCCATAAAAATAACTTCCTATTTGGCTTCAGCTTCAACTCTTGATGATAACTATCGAACTTCGTAGAACTTTGACAAATTGTGCTCCTTTTTCTTCAATTACTTGTTGTTTTGAAACTTTTTATAGATTTATTCTTCTCTACGACATTGATTATTTATTTTATTTATTTGATTTTTTTTACGTAGGAAAAAGATTTTAACACTTGATTCTTTACAACTTTGGTATTGTTTTGGTCGCATAAACTTCAAAAACTTACATCTTGTAAACTTTAAACGTCTTCAACCTCTTCATAAAATTAGTATTGCTCCGCTTGTTAATGATGATGATATGTTTCTATGGTCACTGCTTCGAGAGGGTGGTGCGTCCTGCAATTCAGACTATAAGACAAGGTTAGTTCACAAATCTGATATCACCCTCATGATTGATATAGTTAGCACTCAAGAGATCAAAAAGTGTTGAAGGGGTGCGAGGTTGAGTAGTTCATCATTCTACCCGGAGTTAGCGCAGATGATTTTCTCTAAACGGAAAATATATGTTGAAGGTTTGGTGATCACTCTTATTTTTATGAGTAGTCTCCACTAATGATTGATTAACTCTCTAATATTGAATTCCTTCTACACCTAATTTTCCACCGGCAAAGTTAAGTTCATCACAGTATCTCTCTCAATGACTAAGAAACCCGAATGTCGTTCTATAGGATTTCTAAATCCAGTTATTTGGTAAAAACTCTATATATAAACTTAGCAAAAAGTATACTATGTGACTCTAAAATCTCTATAAATTGAAGGTCCAATAAAATATATACAAAAGTTCGAAAAAAAATTACCTACAAAAGTAAAAACTAACTAAAAACTAAAAAAATTGTATGCTAAATACTCCCCCACACTTAAACTTCACATTGTTCTCAATGTTCAAAACTGAAATTTCTAAATGCTGACGTAACATCATATTAACCTCGAAAACTGTATATATTGGTAAGAAATTTGACAAAACATCCTTGATGAAATTTGTTCACCTTCGTATTTTCTACTATCAAAAGGGCACATTGTTTCGATAAACTCTATGGCATTTATGGCCTCTGGACTGACTGATATGAAATCTGAAAACTGAAAAAATCTGAAATTCAACTTACCAGGACAATCGCTCCAACCTAACACACTCCAAATTCAGATTTTCTTTTTACAAAATAAAGGTGAGTCTTTCCCCTTCAAAAGTTGGGGTCAACCACTCAAATTGGACTCCAAGCGAAGTCTCTAGAGACGTTTCATCAAATGGTACATGATTAGAAAAAATTTTACGAAAAAACAATTTCGTCAAAATTTCCTTCATTATGGATTTAGGACTCTACGGATTAAACATGAGAATGCTAATATGATACGCAAACCATAAAAACTAAAAACAAAAGAGATTAGAAATACAAAACCAATATGTTGCATCTTATTCGGTGCTTGGTTTAAAGTCGTCATCCTGATTTTCTTGTCGCCCGTATACCAACAATCTGAAAATTTGAGGGTTCACCCAAGTAACAATCTGCACTGCTAATAACAACTTCACGTAAATGTTAGCATAAGATATAAATACTGAAGTTGTTACTTTATAGAAGTCACCCCTACACTTAGTCTTTTCTATACTTGGAAGTGTATAAAGAACATAAAAAAATGGAACTTCTAGGGTTTTCTCTCAGTGAACCTGCACAACGTTAGAATCAAAAACATTTAGTGGTGGAACCTGCACAACGTTAGAATCAAACACATCTATTGGTGGATACTTAGCAGCAAAGTAATCCATAAGAATTTTAGAAGAACATATATCCAACCCTATGTGAGGTAGGGAGGGGTGATAATCACATAAAGGTTTAGATGTAAAGTCAGATAAACCTTCCAATTGTAAACCTGAAGAGTGATTTGTCATTTTGTTAGGAAGCTCTGTCGGCGCTTCCATGTTATCAATCGGTTTGGTTTCATTCTCAATCAACACCTTTTCAGTATTCTTATCATCAGAATATTTGTCAATCTCATAATCTTCAATATCCCAACAGCATTGAGATTCCATTTGTATGACTCTTTTAATTTCTTGGAGAGTTTCTTATGATGCTCCAGTTGATCGTATTGTTTAGAGAGTTTTCTGATGTTAATATATTTTCCACCATTACTCACAATAGAGTCTATAGACCATATCTCTTCCTTTTGAATGAGTGAATGATCGTAAATATGATCAATAGGAGTAGGTATGGATACGTTATCACAAGTTTTTAGTTCAAAACTCTCTAACATCTGCACATTACTAGAAAACAAGTGATTAGAAGTATAACTATTCTTCCATCCTCATGATTGTTCAGTTACATACCCGTTGTAAGGTTGTTGATATGTATGAGAATAACCATAAGGTTCTGTTGGATACTGATCATTGCCAAAAGATTGGTTTTGATTATACCCCTGGTAAAATTAGTAGTTGTCATAAGATTGAGATTGAAAACCATATTGGTTACCACTACTATATGATTGATCTTGTGCACCATACATGTTAATTTTGTAAGGAAACATGACGACTCACAAGAAAAACAAAAAATATACTAAAACCTATAAAATAAATAAATATAAAAACAAAAGTAATACTTACAACCTGTTTTTATAATATACCTTCCGCTTTTGACGAGAGTTGAACACCTTCAACTAGTTGTTTAACACACAAAAAAAACCTAAAAATATAAAAAAACACTAAAGAAAAACGTAAAAAACTATAAACTACTAAACCAAGCTAAAACAAATAACAAATCAATTAGTAACTGCTTTGATCCCCGGGAGCGACGCCAAAATTGATGCGTGTCATAAGTGCAAAAAATTAATTAATATATTTTCTACTAATTAACTAGTAATATAGCAATAGTAATGATTGTTTCCACGGAGAGCTGTGTAATTGATATGTTATTTAGATTAGCAAACAAAAATACTAAAAAAGGGGGTTTGTGGATTGATTAGCTAAATATAATAATAAAAAGATAATGAGAAATGAAGGATGATTAAGGAGTCATTCGTCGTTGCCAAACATTAACTCACTTAGTATAGTCGTTTACCTCTAATCAGAATCATCCATCACCAACCGTAGGATAACAGGTACCCTTAACTATCTTCAAAACTCCTTATATCAATGGATAACAGGTACGCTTAGTCACCTAGTTCTATTCGTCTGAGTTGCCAAGAAGTACACTCTCAAGATGTAACTCATTCGAACGCTTTAGGGTTTGTGAATTTAGTTTGATCCCAGCAGGTAAACTCAGTATGCTCGGTTCACTTACTGGTGTTGTCTTCACACACAATTGCTCCACAGAATCCCTCTGCAAGGTCTCACGTTTTTTACTTGTGTATGAGATGCTCGACAGTTACGGATCGCTCAACTCTCTACTAGCATTATAATGATCAATATATTAATCCAATTGTACACTTGAACACTTGAACAATCTAGAAAACCCTAGATATAATGAAAACAAACAACAATATGATAAAAACTCTTAATAACTTGTATAACTAATAAAGCTTCATATCCAGAACATTAAATTCATCCATAATTAGTTACTCATAATACAATAAAGAAGAATAAAAAATATTATGGTTTCCCTCTAAAGGGGTATGATGTGAATTTTAAATTTTTAATTATAGAACGCAAGAGCACGGCTGTCGATGAGATATTATGCAAGCACGGTTCGTTTCACAGAGATTTTAAAATTGTAATTTCTAAATTTTAATTAATTAAGTAAGTATTGTAGTTGATGATAAAAATAAACAAATAAAACTAATAAATAAATATAAATTATTAAACTAACAAGTAGAAAGACACTAGGGTTCTCGGAATCCATCAAATTATTATGCAAAATTCTCATTTTAGATATAACTCAAGGCGATTTAGGACCAAATGATTTTACGCCTCGGAAGATGTTGCGGTTAAAACTTCTTAAATTAAATATATAATTTCTTTCACTTGACAAATAATTAATCAATACACCACCAAGCTAGAGGACCATACGAAAGAAATTAATAAATCAATTAAACCATTCATAAAGGGAAAAGGTAGATTAAATATAAAAGTATGAGTTTCTTACATAATAATTTTGACTTCATCTTTAGCGCCAGCGGAGAGATCAGCTACCCACTACAAATAAAGAAGAAAAGAAGAAAAGAAAAAGAAGAAAAACTAAAACTACTTGCTCCTCTGAACTACAAATTGAACTCCCCTTTCCCTCTGGTTCCACCATTATTTATATAGCTTTAAATGAAACCACTTTCATTTTCCATTTCCCCTACCACGTCATCATCCAATGAGAATGCGACATGCGTCGGGACAATACAAAATCCTCTAATAAATATATGCCACGTGTCAAATAATATCTCATCATCAAGCTACCATTTTCTTTATTTGGAAAATATATTATTCTTTAATAACTCCAACTATAAAGAATAATATTTTTCCATAATCTTTATTTCCTTCTTTATTGTTTTCTTCATTATCTTCAAATATCTTTTTATCATAATTAATATCTTGCAAACGGTCACCATATTTTCTACACACGTTGTGGCATGCTTACCACACTCCCATATCCAAATAATTGGTCCAATGAAATAATCCTCCATGATTTTCCTTTTGGGATTAGCCCATTCAATCATAAATTACATCATTTCCTTCATTTTACGAACTGAATTACGCATTTTAGTCCAACAAGCTTTATTTCCTATAAACTGTAAAACTAAACAAAAAACCATTAAATATGTACAAAATAAATAACTAAATAAATATAAATTAAAATGTAAAAATGAAATGTTTACACACTCATTATGGTAAACCCTAGGTTTGTGAATTGTAATACGAGAACAAGATGATTAGAGGTCTTGTTTAAGTCTTATGTGTCTTCTTTTATAGGCTTATAGCCTCCAATACTTGGATCTCAAGTATCCTCTCTTTCTAGGGTTTCGAAACCAATTGAGAGAAAGTTTCTTCAATTTAAAAGTCTCAAAGAATCCAACGCAATCCCAAAATTCATCACGCATACCCAAAACAGGCCTCATAGAAACCAAATCCATGTTGGTTTCACTGTTTTTCTCATAAGTTCTTCATACAACCTAAGAATGACCTCATTGTTTTTGCATTGGCTTCATAATTTCGCTATATACAAGATGATGAGAATAAATCTTATATTTTAATGAGTTCCACTTTTTCTTTGATTATTATACCTTTGTAGTACTTCACTTCTTTTCTCATTATAACACTTTGTAGCTCATTTTTGGATGATTTACCTAATAAAAGACATAAAATAGAAAACAAGCATAATATAAGGTAATATGCAAGAATTATAGAAAATAAACATGGATTGGATACTAAAAGAACTTTCACTTTCTTCTACAATTTTTCTGAACTGAGAAAAACCTTTCACTTTTTTCATTATTCGACAGTTGCTGACTCCAATATCCATCCTATCAATCTGGATTTATAAATTGCTCTCCATAATCAGGCTTGGTGGAGTTAAACCTTTCTTTGATTTAGTTGCATCTCACAGTTCCATCCCCTGATGTTACCTCTTCTTTTTCTCCGACCGCCATTGTTGCAGATAAAAAATATTTGAGCTTCCTCCAATATTGTGTTTATTGCGTGTTTGATTGCTTCTGGGATTGTGATGAGGAATGTAACTTGTATCCAAGTTTACATACTTTCCCTTATTTTTCTTTATGATTCTGCTGCTGGTGTAGTTTTTCTATTAGTACATGCATAAGGTTTTATTCTTGGATTTGAAGGGAAAAAATGGCTTCACTTGGCGGAGAAGGTGGCCCGCATAATAAGACTTCGTAAAGACAGACGTGCTGATGAGGTAAAGAAGATCTCTAGATATCCGGTTAATAGGCCTTCTGCTATTGATAGAGTTCCTTTGCCAACTCCCACTCCGGGCAAGCCTGTGATAGCTGCCCAACCTCTTAGATTTATTGCGCCTGGAAAAACTCCTACGGCAACAAAACCTTCCGCATTCAGTAAAGCTCTCACGCCTGCTGGTACAAGTAAACGTCTCACGTCTTCTGCTCCATAAAAAAAAAGGAACTAGGGATGATTATATCACATCGACTTAGAGGCCTTCAAGGTGAAGCATGGTCTTGAGATGTCTAACGTGTATTTCTACAACCAGGATGATAATGTTTGAGAAAAATGAACTTTAAAATGAATTTTAGTCTTGGTGGGAATGGACCTTAGGACCTAGATGCCACTAAGGGTGAATAACTCATTTTTCACTATTGTGAATGAAGAACCTTTAATCCCATATTGGAGAGACTAGAGATGAGTTCTCTCCTTATTACCACAAAAGTTGCAACTAAGAGAGGGCCCTTAGGGTTTAGAAGCTTTCGTGGTTGGGGGAGGACTAAGGCAATGAGCTAGTTGGTACACACATGCTTTTCACACATGTGCGGTGCTTCGCACGGAAGCACGCACGCTTGCGGCTTGCGGCTTGCGAGCTTGCGTTGCTTGCGTGCTTACGTGCTTGCGGACTTGCGGCTGCGGCTGTGGCTGTGGGTGCGAGTACGGGTGTGATTGTGGCTGCTGCTGCGGGTCTGAGTATGTGTTGCGGGCGTAGCTGAGGCTGCGGACCAACCAAGACTTACGTTTTTTTGAAACGGTTTTTTTGACTAATTCAAATCTTGTTTTAATTATGGGGGCGTATGACCCGGCGAGTCTTTAGGAGAGAATTATTTTTAACCGTTTTATATCCGTTTTAACCATTATCTCCATGATTAATGCGTGGAATTAATTTTCAAACTTAATTTCCGTGATTATTGCCACATTCCCTTCTTCTTCTACCTATAAAAAGAAAACGAATTTCTCCATTAAAATTCACTCCAGAAGCAGCTACTATCCTGTCTTCTTTTCCCCTCTTCTGGATTTGTTTTGCGCATTGCTTGTTTATTTCCCTTCCACTTCTATCTTGTTGTTCAGTTCTTGAGGGTGATTAGTATTATGCTTATACTAATCATAACAGGCAGTTCTATCCTGGACACATCTCCTCTGTTGGGGTATATCATCTCTCATTCTTGAGGAGTACCCGAGGACTATTGTGTTAAGGAAAATTTGCTGAGCAGGTGGCTCTGTCCATTGTGTGTGCATCATCAGAGATTTCCTAACCTTAACAAATTTCTTATGTTTAGTGTTTTCCAATGTTGCAGAACCAACAGTCTTAAAACATTATCAATTTCTTCTATAACAATGGGTAAGAATGATGTAGACAGACCAGAAAAATTCATTGACAAAGATTTCAAAAGATGGCAATCCAAGATGCTCTTCTTTCTGAGTTTCCATATGTTAGATGAACTAGTTCTGAAATCCTTTAATGATAGTCTGAATGATGCTGGAAATGAAAGAGAGTTGGAGAGTTCGGGTAGACAGAACTATATGGAAAAGAATCATATTCTTAACTGTTTAGAAGATGCATTGTATGATTTCTATAATGCAAAAGAGAACTTTTCTGCTTATGATTTATGGGATGCCTTAGAAGCAAAATATCAAGCGGAAACGGCTGGAAGCAAGAAATTTTTGGTTGCTAGGTTCATGGAATACAAAATGTCTAATGATAAATCTGTAGTTGATCAATTCCTTGAACTTCAGCGCATTATTAAGAAAATTATTGCTGAAAGTATGGTGATTGATGAAACGTTTCAAGTGTCTGCGGTGATTGAGAAATTACCTTCTTCATGGTCTGATTATAAACGAAGATTGAGACATGAAACTGGTGAAGTCGGTATGGTTGAATTGGGTAAGAAGATTCAAGTGGAAGAATTGTTGTGTTCAAAAGACAAAAACGTATCTTCCGCAAGGGATGTGTCCAACAGAGCTCATGTAACTGAACAAAAGTCTTCTGCAATCCTGGACCGCAGCAACCGCAAACCTGGTCCGCACAAGAAAGGTACATTTTCGAAACCCAAATCTGGCATTGGTAAAATTAAAGGTGCTTGTTATGTTTGCGGACTTCCTGGCCATATGGCAATACATTTTAGAAAACGTAAGGATTTTAATAACAAGAAAAACAATGCTAATTTGGTTGAGAACAACAAGAACGAGTTTTCTGGCACGGTGTCTGAAGTCAATTTGGTAACCAATGTGAGAGACTGGTGGGTAGACTCTGGTGATACCAAGCATGTCTGCGGAAACAAAGATATGTTCACCTCCTATCAGAAGGTAGGGGAAGGAGAAAAACTCTACATGGGTAACTCGTCCGCAGCACAGGTTGCGGGAAAAGGCAAGGTTGGGCTAAAGCTCACTTCTGGCAAAACTCTCACATTGAATGAAGTTCTTCATGTTCCGGACATCTGCAAAAATCTTGTATCTTGTGGTTTTTTAGATGATAAGGGTTTTAAACTTGTATTTGAATCTGGGAAAGTTATTGTCACTAAGGATAAGGATTATGTAGGAAAGGGCTATATGACTGAGGGTCTTTACAAACTTAATGTAACCTCTGTTGAAATGAATAAATTTAATTCTTGTGATTATGTTTGTGTGTCGTTGAATGTTTGGCATGGTAGACTTGGTCATGTAAACTATAATTCAATGAATAAACTGGCTAGCATAGTGTCACGGTCCACCCATTTTCCCACATATTGGGTTGGCCCATGACAAGAGTCTAGGTCCATTGGAAGGACCTAGAAGATTAGGGAAGCCTACAACATACTAGAATGTTCTTGTACATATAATATTTTATTGTATATTCATGATAGTGGTAGAATACTCTAGAAGATGATGATTCTATAACATATTCTAGAATCCTCCATTGTACATTATATAAGGTGGGGAGCTCATTTTCTCAAGGCATCCACCAACAATCTCTTAAGCAATTGTAACATTCTCTCTCTTATAATCAAATACTCTCTTCCACTTAAAATCTCTAAGTCTCTTCTCTCTTTGTGATCTTTTAGGCTTACTTGAAGAGTTCAAGTGCCGCATGGTCTAGTCCAAAATCTTAGCCCATGACAGTTGGTATCAGAGCGAAGCTTAAGACTCAAGAATGGATGACATTAATAGCAACAACACCATGGAGAAAGGTGTCGATGGCCAAGCCAAGAAAAAGGGCAAGTCCAAGGATACGCAAACAAGTCTTGAGGCACGAATGTTACGTATGGAAAAGCGAGTGAGCGACTTCCTTTTACGCGTCGAAGAAGAGTTCCTAACGAAGGAGACTCTTGAAGGGTGGAAAGACACATTCGAGGAGGCCATAAGCAAGGCGGTGGATGGTATCAAAATGGACGTAGAAGCTCGGATCCAAGACGCGATGGATGATAGCGTGGAGGAGGTGAAGGACAAATTGATGTCAGTTGAGCAAGAGCTAGAAGCGGTGAAAGGAGAATTGGTATTGTGCAAAAGGGCGGCCATCAACCAAGCCATGCACGAGGGGCCAAGCAGACTCTCAAGAGAGGATGCTCCCAATCCAACACAGTATAATGGGAAAAGAGACGCGAAGGAGATTGACACTTTCATATGGGAGTTGTGAAAGTTATTTCGAGCATCTCAAAATGGAGGAGGATTCAAGGAAGATAAAAAGAGCCACAGTGTTTCTCACGGAGAACGCTTTGGCATGGTGGAGACTTCGAAGCTAGGAAATTCAGCAAGGTATGGCTATTATCACTACTTGGTCAGATTTTAAAGCCGCTCTTAAGAAATACTTCTACCCGGAGAATGCGGCTTATGAAGCAAGAGCGAAGTTTAAGTACCTTCGTCAAACGGGTACAACCAAAGAGTATACCGAGACGTATACAAACTTGCTACTAGAGATACCCAGTCTATCTGAAGAAGAGAAGCTCTTCAAATTCTTGTGCGGAGCAAAGCCATGGGTTAAGCAAGAGCTAGATCGTCGCCGCGTTCAAACTCTGACCGAATCAATAGCCGTAGCCGAGACCCTGATCGAAAGGCCAAGCTTTGAAGAAAGAACGAAGACTTCAAGGAGTACAAGCTCCGGAGAAAGAAGAACCTCGAGGGGCCACCATGCCAAAGGTGGGGAAGCAAGAGAAGATGGAGACAAGCATGCCCCAAAGAAATATCTTTCGTGGAAGAACAGAGTGTCCGAACACAAAGACAAAGGTAAGCCCTCCTTCTCTTGCTTCTTATGTGAACGGGATCACAAAGTCCGCGATTGCCCGAAGAAGGGTAAGCTTACCGCGTTGATGGAGGATAGTGGATCCGAAGAGGAGCGAGACTCCGTGGTGAGTTCGCTCCGAAAGCTAAACAGTGTCCAAGCTAAGACGGAAAATTCTAAAAGCAAGGACAAGAAGCTTATGTTCGTAAACGTCCAAGTGAATGGGAAAACCTCCCGCGCCTTAGTAGATATAGGCGCTACGCACAACTTCGTGTCGAAGAAAGAAGCATTGCGGCTAGGCATGAAGTTTTCTAAAGGAGAAGGCACCGTGAAGGCAGTGAACTCGGATGCAAAGCCACTAGAAGGCGTGGCGCGTGGCGTAGAAATGCATCTCGACCGGTGGGATGGACCGGTCGACTTCTCGGTGATCCCCATGGACGACTTCGACATGGTATTGGGCATGGAATTCATGTGCGCTCAACGGGCCATTCCCATGCCACCTTTCGACTCCTTATGCATACTCGGAGATAAGCTCACCTTATACCGGTGACTAAAGAAAAGAAGAAGACCACGGTGCTGTCGGCATTGCAACTTTCCAAAGGGTTCAAGAAAGGCGAAGTGACCTCCATAGCGACGATGAAGGAGGAGAAGCCAACAACCCAAGTGGAAGAAGTCCCAAAGGCCATAACGAAAGTTCTCGAAGAGTTCGGGGACGTGATGCTGATAGACACATTTTACTGTCTAAATTACACCTTAATTTCTAGTGAGTTAGTATTCGATTTTGTGTCTATTACGTGTTTTTATGCTTTTGTAGGTACATTAGAAGAATAAAGATTTGTGGAAAAATTGGCTCAAAAAGTGTTCAAAGCACCCGGAAATATGGATCAAGGCACCCACACTTTGGATTGGGGCACCCTTGGATCGGGATGAGCTGGATCGGACCAACTCAGCGGGTCAACTCGGCCCAGTCAACTCGGTCAAAGTCAGTTGACCGAGTCAAAGCTTCATCGGGACAGCTTCATCGGCAGCAAAATTTCGATTCAGATTTTCTAGCGATTTCATCGCAAATTGGGAGTTACCCAATCTAATTCAAGGTTAGTAGAATCGATTAGAGTCTCTAGAAGCCGAAGATAAGGGCCAGAGAAGCATGAATTTGGACGGGAACAGGAATCCATCCCTGTTTTGGATTGGCATCAAATTATCGTCAAATCACCGAGTTATAATGGGATTAGAACATCCTAGAAGATTCACAGGGCCTATATAAAGAGTTTACAAGCCTCAGAAAAAAAGAAAAAAAGCCTAGAGATCGATTCAGAGAAATTCCGGTGGAGTTCCGGCGCCGCCGGTCACCTGCTGGTGCATCGCCGGCACTGTTCTTCACCCACCATCGCTGAAGAAGACGACTCAGTAAAATTTATAAGTGTTGATGTTCCACTGTTACAACTCTGCTCTTGTTGCCTTAGATTTTGAACATTTTTGTTGCTTAAAGCTCTCTGTAACAGCTTAACCCTGTTCTGTGACACTTATATACGTATCTGTTCAGCTGTTGCACTATTCTTTAACCTTGTAATCAATATTTTGAGCAATGAAATCAACTTTTGAGCAAGTTTTCTTCACCATGGGCTAAGTTTATTTACTGGGATGATGGATAAGGTATTTTTCTCAATTTTATGTGATTTAATTATTTTCTAATAATTATTTATAATTCTTTTGTTATTAGAATTGCATAGTTTTAAATAGTAAAAACGGTTTTCTTTCAACAGTTGTGCTTTTGCTTGATGGATTATGCTTAGTTAATTAATTTTGATAGTCCATGCTTGTGATTTACCTCTGTTTGTTAGCATAACAAAACCAATTTTGGCAATTATTTGTGCTTCAATTAATTTAAAAAGAATTATCTGATTAATCACATAGGTTGTTAGAATTACCTGATTCCTGATTCCTGGTATTTTTAAAATTATTCAAAAATCATCTTTAGGTTATTTAGTCTTTTTCTTACTCCTGAAATTTTCTAGAGTTAATTAGAATCATTATTTTCTAAAATCATTACCTTCACAAGTTCGAGAATCGAACCTCTTTTTACCACTATAAAAACCACATCAGATGCCAAAAGAGCTTCCCAAGAAGTTGCCTCCACGAAGGGAGATCGATCATGCGATCGAGCTAGAGCCAGGCGCTAAGCCACCCGCAAAAGCACCCTATCGTATGTCTCCACCAGAGTTGGCTGAATTGAAGAAGCAACTCAAAGACTTGCTGGATGCGGGCTACATCCAGCCATCAAAGGCACCATACGGAGCGCCGGTACTGTTCCAGAAGAAGAAGGATGGAGCAATGCGGTTATGCATCGACTACCGGGCTCTCAACAAGGTGACCATAAAGAACAAGTATCCGATACCGCTCATTGCAGATCTATTTGATCAACTTGGAGGGGCGAGGTACTTCTCAAAGTTGGACTTGCGGTCGGGATACTACCAAGTCAGGATCGCGGAAGGCGACGAGCCAAAGACAGCATGTGTCACGAGGTATGGGTCTTACGAATTCCTTGTTATGCCTTTCGGTTTAACTAACGCTCCCGCTACTTTCTGCACATTGATGAACAAGATATTTCACCCATACTTGGACAAGTTTGTGGTGGTTTATCTCGATGACATAGTGATCTATAGCAAGACCTTGGAGGAGCACGAGAGTCACTTGCGGACTGTTTTCCAAGCACTAAAGGAAAACTATCTATACTTGAAGAAAGAGAAGTGCTCATTTTCTCAAGAAGAAGTCTCCTTCCTAGGTCACAAGATCAGTAGCAGAAAGCTTATGATGGAAGATGCCAAAGTCCGCGCCATCCAAGAGTGGACAGCCCCTACCAAAGTACCGGAGTTGCGATCGTTCCTAGGCCTCATCAACTACTACCGAAGGTTCATCCTAGGATACTCGAGGAAGGCAGCCCCGTTGACAGACTTGCTGAAGAAAGGGAGAGCTTGGGAATAGACAACTCGATGCCAAGAAGTATCCAAGGGGCTAAAACAGGCGGTGGTCGAAGAGCCAGTCTTGCAGCTACCCAACCCAAGTCTCCCATTCGAGGTGCACACCGATGCTTCGGACTTTGCAATAGGAGGAGTGTTAATGCAAAATGGACACCCTATTGCATTCGAAAATCGCAAGCTGAACGATACCGAGAAGAGGTACACCGTTCAAGAGAAGGAGATGACGGCAGTAGTTCATTGCTTGCGAGTATGGAGACACTACCTTCTCGGATCAAAGTTCATAGTCAAGACGGACAACGTAGCGACGAGCTACTTCCAAACGCAAAAGAAGTTAAGCCCGAAGCAAGCCAGGTGGCAAGACTTCCTTGCGGAATTCGACTATGATCTCGAGTACAAGCCGGGCAAAGGAAACGTGGTCGCGGACGCACTTATCCGAAAAGCGGGGTTCGCCAATCTCACGCAAGCTAGCAGCACATTAATGGACCTTGTGAAGGAAGGGTTGAGCAAAGATCCAACGGCAAAGAGTTTGGTAGAATTCACCAAAGCTGGCAAGACGAGGAAGTTTTGGATCGATGATGACCTACTGTTCACCACGGGGAGAAGGGTCTATGTGCCGCGGTGGGACAACTTGCGGAGAGAAATTATCAAGGAATGCCACGATTCGTGGTGGGCAGGTCACCCCGGCAATCATCGCACACTAGCCCTTGTGCATGAGAAGTTCTTCTGGCCACAACTCCACGACGACATAGAGGCCTATGTGCGGACATGTCTTGTGTGCCAGCAAGACAAGATTGTGCAAAATCAGCATGGCGGACTGTTAGAGCCGTTGCCTATTCCGGAGAGACCGTGGGAGAGCGTCTCGATGGACTTCATCACATGCTTACCCAAGTCGGATGAGTTTGGCACAATTATGGTGGTGGTGGACAGGTTCACCAAGTATGCGACATTCGCAGCAGCCACACCCGGATGCACAGTAGAGGAGGCAGCCAAGCTCTTCTTCAAGAATGTGGTGAAGTATTGGGGAGTTCCAGAGAACATTGTGAGCGATCGAGACGTTCGCTTCACGGGAAAATTCTGGACGGAGCTCTTCAAGCTAATGGGTACCGAGCTGAACTTCTCAACAAGCTTCCACCCTCAATCCGATGGGCAAACCGAGCGGGTGAATGCTTTGTTGGAGCTTTACATTAAGCACTATATTAGTGCTAATCAACTAGATTGGTCTAGGTTGATCGATATAGCTCAATTCTCCTACAACTTACAACGTTCGGAGTCTACAGGGAAGAGCCCTTTGAGCTCGCAAACGGACAACAAACCTTGACGCCAAGTACCTTGGCCACTTCTTATGCAGGTTCTAGCCCCGGAGCATACAAGACCGCGAAGGATTGGCAGCAGCAAAGGGACTTAGCACACGCCCAATTGATAAAAGCGGCCAAGAAGATGAAGAAGTGGGCCGATAAGAAGAGGCGACATGTGGAGTTCCAAGTTGACGATATGGTAATTGTCAAGCTTTTTCCCCAACAATTCAAGTACACCCGGCCTCTACACAAAGGCTTACTACGCAAGTACGAAGGGCCGTTCGAAGTACTAGCCAAAGTGCTTCTTACCGGGTGGAGCTTCCATCAAAGATGAAAATCCATCCCGTCTTCCACGTTAGCAACTTGAAGGCATTCAACAAAGACGAGGAAGACGAAAGTCGGGGAGTATCCAGCCGCGCACCACCCATGATCGCAACTTCCTTCGACAAAGCTATAGACGAGATATTAGCCGAACGGATTGTTCGAAGGAAGGGTGTGCCACCTTGCAAAGAATACTTAGTGAAATGGAAAGACGCATCCATACAAGAAGGAACATGGGAGCACGAAACATCTCTATGGCAATTCAAGGATGCGATCGACCAATTTCACAATCAAGCCGCGACGAGGACGTCGCGAGAATATGTGGGGGAGAATATCACGGTCCACCCATTTTCCCACATATTGGGTTGGCCCATGACAAGACTCTAGGTCCATTGGAAGGACCTAGAAGATTAGGGAAGTCCACAACATACTAGAATGTTCTTGTACATATAATATTTTATTGTATATTCATGATAGTGGTAGAATACTCTAGAAGATGATGATTCTAGAACATATTCTAGAATCCTCCATTGTACACTATATAAGGTGGGGAGCTCATTTGCTCAAGGCATTCACCAACAATCTCTTAAGCAATTGTAACATTCTCTCTCTTATAATCAAATACTCTCTTCCACTTAAAATCTCTAAGTCTCTTCTCTCTTTGTGATCTTTTAGGCTTACTTAAAGAGTTCAAGTGTCGCACGGTCTAGTCCAAAATCTTAGCCTGTGACAATAGGCTGCATTCCCAAATTTACATTGGAAAATGAACATAAATGTGAAATATGTGTTGAATCAAAATATGCTAAGAAATCTTATAGAAAAATTATTCATAGAAATTCTAATCCCTTAAAATTAATTCACTCAGACCTAGTTGACATGAAATCAGTCCAAGCTAGAGGTGGTAAGAAATGGTTTGTCACCTTCATAGATGACTGTACGAGGTACTGTCACATATATTTACTTAAGGGAAAGGACGATGCCTTAGAAGCCTTTAAAACATATAAACTAGAAGTTGAAAACCAAATGAATGCTACCATTAAAACGGTTAGCTTTGACCGTGGTTTTGAATATGTAATCCCTATAGGAGACTTTTGCATAGAACATGGTATCATACATGAAGTAACCCCTCCTTATTCACCACAATCTAATGGTGTGGCTGAACGGAAAAAACGAACCCTTAAGGAGATGATGAATGCCATGTTAATTAGTTCAGGACTAACTGCAAACTTGTGGGGGGAAGCCGTCCTCTCAGCTTGCTATGTCTTGAACGGAGTACCCTTTAAAGGATCAGACAAAACTCCATATGAGTTATGGAAAGGTAGACAACCTTCTTATGCATACATTAAAGTGTGGGGGTGTTTGGCTAAGGTGTCCATTCCTCCACCTAAGAGGACCAATATAGGACCCAAAACTGTTGATTGTGTCTTCATAGGTTATCTTGAACATACTACTGCATATAGATTTATGGTTGTGAGTTCTGAAATATCTGAAATTGGTATGAATACTAGTATGGAATCTAGGGATGCTGTGTTTTTTAAAAAAAAAATTCCTTTGAAATCTGAATCTCGTATGATTTGTGTTGATCCCCTAGATGTCCCTTCTACTAGTCAGACATTACCTGTAGAGGAAGATGAATTTGAGCGTAGAAGAGGTAAAAGACTTAGAACTGAAATATTTTGGGCCAGACTTCATAACATGCTTAGCTGAGACCGATCCACAGACTTATAGAGAAGCCATGACTTCCTATGAAGCTCCATGGTGGAAAGAAGCTACCATTAGTGAAATGGATTATATTATACAGAATGATACTTGGGAGATTGTAGATTTACCTCTAGGGTGTAAACCCATAGGTTGTAAATGGATCTTCAAAAGGAAACATAAGATAGATGAAACTGTGGAAAAATACAAAGCTAGATTAGTAGCTAAAGGCTATAAATAAATAGAAGGTGTAGATTTTTTTGATACTTATTCACCTGTTACGAGAATTACTTCCATTAGGATGTTAATTGCTAGTGCTGCCATTCATAACTTAGACATACATCAAATTGATGTAAAAACAACTTTTCTAAATGGTGAATTAGATGAAAAAATTTATATGGACCAACCTGAGGGCTTTATAGTGAAAGGTTGTGAAAAAAAAAAGTTTGTAAACTAAGAAAATCTTTGTATGGTTTGAAACAAGCACCTAAACAGTGGCATAAAAAATTTGATCATGTAATGATTTCTAGTAGTTTTAAAATTAATGAATCTGACAAGTGTGTTTATACTGAACTTGTGAATGATGCTTGTGTGATTGTATGCTTGTATGTTGATGATATGCTTATACTTGGTACAAACATGGATGTAATTAATTCCACTAAGAACATGCTAAATGAGAACTTTGACATGAAAGACTTAGGCCCCACTGATGTAATCTTAGGGATGAAGATTAGAAGAGATTCTAATGGATATAGTCTTAGTCAATCTCATTATGTTGAATCTGTGCTTAGAAAATATAACCAGTTTGATTGTAGACCTGCTTGTACTCCTTATGATCCTTGTTGTAGACTCAAAAAGAATAAGGGTAACGGAGTTTCACAACTTGAATGTTCACGTGTTATAGGAAGTCTGATGTATTTAATAAATTGTACGAGGCCAGACATTGCTTATGTTGTGAGTAGGTTGAGTATGTATACATGTAATCCGGGACAAGAGCATTAGGATGCATTTATTAGAGTGTTAAGGTACTTAAAGTACACTTTGAACTTTTGTATAAGTTATGAGAGATACCCTGCGGTCCTAGAAGGATTTTATGACGCAAACTGGATATCGGACTCAGAGGAGTCTGAGTCTACGAGTGGATATGTTTTCACTCTAGCTTGCGGTTCTGTATCTTGGAAGAGTTCAAAACAGACATGTATAGCTCGATCCACTATGGAATCAGAGTTTATTGCGTTAGATAAAGCAGGAGAGGAAGCCGCTTGGCTAAGATGCTTTTTAGAAGACATTACTCTTTGGCATATGCCTGTGCCAGCTATATCTATACATTGTGATAGTCAAGCTGCAATAGCTAATGCTTAAAACAGCAACTATAATGGGAAGTCTATACACATTCCTAGAAGACACAATTCCCTAAAACAACTAATCTCAACTGGCGTTATTTCTGTTGACTTTGTGAGGTCTAAAGAGAATATCGCGGATCCTTTGACGAAAGGTTTTTCCAACGAGATAGTTAGTATTGCATCGAGGGGGATGGGGCTTAAGCTCATCAAGTAAACTTGCCATGAAGGATACTCAACCTTGATGACTGGAGATCCCAAGATCAAGGTCTCGAATGAGACAACTAATTTGTGGTGGGTTAAAGGAAACACTATCAGAGAATTTCAATTTATGTCCCTTCCCTATGGTGTAGACGTGATAGTGTGACTGCATGTGAGGATGACTTTTTATCAAATACTCTTGATAAAACTCACCTATCTGAATGAAGAAGTGGGCCGCTTCCTATGAGAATTGAGATGATTCTCTAGAGCATTCTGAGAAACGGGATATGTCCAGGGCCAAAATGGACACAACAGCACAAACTTAACAACACCTAGAGAGATATCACGTGTGGAAGTTATTGATGAACTACACCAAACGATGGCAGTTCAAGACATCGCGTTCACTGTCCTTCAAGTAGTTCCGGTAATTTTTCACTAAGCAAAGGTTCAAGACCTTATGGACACTTATTGCCTAAGAGGTATTTCTCGCTTTCTGATTTCTGATTTTTATCGGGTTTTCATTCATGTGGGGGATTGTTGGAGAAAAATAAACTTTAAAATGAATTTTAGTCTTGGTGGAAATGGACCTTAGAACCTAGATGTCACTAAGGGTGAATAGCTCATTTTTCACTATTGTGAATGAAGAACCTTTAGTCCCACATTGGAGAGACTAGAGATGAGTTCTCTCCTTATTACCACAAAAATTGCAACTAAGGGAGGTCCCTTAGGGTTTAGAAGCTTTTGTGGTTGGGGGAGGACTAAGGAAATGTGATAGTTAGTGCACACATGCTTTTCACACATGTGCGGTGCTTCGCACCGAAGCACGCACGCTTGCGGCTCGCGGAGCTTGCATGCTTGCGCGCTTGCGAGCTTGCGGACTTGCGAGCTTGCGTGCTTGCGGACGTGTGGGTGCGAGTGCGGGTGCGGGTGTGACCGTGGCTGCTGCTGCGGGTCTGAGTGTGTGTTGCGGGCGTAGTTGAGGCTGCGGACCAACCAAGACTTACGTTTCTTAAAACGGTTTTTTTGACTAATTAAAATCTTGTTTTAATTATGGGGGCGTATGACCCCGACGAGTCTTTAGGAGAGAATTATTTTTAACGGTTTTAACCATTATCTCCATGATTAATGCGTGGAATTAATTTTCAAACTTAATGTCCGTGATTATTGCCACATTCTCTTCTTCTTCTACCTATAAAAAGAAAACGAATTTCTCCATTAAAATTCACTCCAGAAGCAGCTATTATCCTGTCTTCTTTTCCCTTCTTCTTTCTTTGTTTTACGCATTGCTTGTTTATTTCCCTTCCACTTATATCTTGTTGTTAAGTTCTTGAGGGTGATTAGTATTGTGCTTATACTAATCATAACGGGAAGTTCTATCCTGGACACATCTCCTATGTTGGGGTATAGCGTCTCTCATTCTTGAGGAGTACTCGAGGACTATTATGTTAAGGAAAATTTGTTGAGTAGGTGGCTCTGTCCATTGTGTGTGCATCATCAGAGATTTCCTAACCTTAACAAATTTCTTATGTTTAGTGTTTTCCATTGTTGCGGAACCAACAGATAATACCACTCTTTAAATGGTACGGAACTTCGAGTACAATCATCTGCTCACCACAGTGGGTGGAATTGAGGATGGCATGCGGCTTTCTTTGCATAACACCAGAGATTCCTTTTATTACGGTGTGCTTCATAAACGTAAAAAAGTCCCTCATTGCCTCGATGTGCCTCAATATAATGGGAATTGGTGGCGCATCCTTAAAGAATGTTGGATGTGTAGCAACGGTGAGAACAATAAGACTTGTTATACCATATCCCACATAACACAATTGGTTTACTCCCGAGAATTTCAATTTTACTTCTGACGATTATGTCTCTAAGAAAAATCGCAAGAAATGGAGAGTTGGTCCCCACAAGATCAAGATTTATGAGCAGCAAACGCATAATGGTGAAGTTCGTCTTCTAGGTGAAATAACTATTACCAGGATTCATTTTGTTCTCGGTACTGGAGGTACGACTTATGGGAGAGATCTTACCAAGTATAAGAGGCTCTGTTTGGATCACGATCACAAGTGATACCATATTCCCCTGGTGATCGAGGGTCCTTGGGATTACGGGAACCCTACTGCCCTTGGGAACTTAATTTTGAAGGTTTTAACTTTAAGTATGTTGATGTTAGGGTAAAAAAATTTCGTGTAAAGTCCTACTATATCATGAATGCTCTGTGTGTCGTAGTTCTCAGTTTTCATGTTTAATTCTTCACGATGAAGAAGGTGAAAGCTCTGAGTCTGTATTGCCTATGAAAAGAAAAAGGGGTGGCGATGGTGGCAAGGTATGGATTGATTCTCTTTTACTATTTATGAGTATGCTGCCCTTTGATCCGTAATTTGGTGAACGAGGTGTTTCGCAGGCTTCCAAGAAGGTAAAGTTTGGTGTTTTTGCTTCTTCTAACGTTGATGTTGTCGAGAATGGGGCAGATGAAGTGAATAGCCCCATGGGTGGAGATGCTGAGGATGATGTTAAATATCTAGAATATGATGATATAGGTGGTGATTCCGATGAAGTTCTTGATGACAAAGGGATAACCAGTGAGAGTACGCCTGGACATACTCCTGAGAGGGATAGCGATGCTACTCCTGGAGGCACTCCTCGACCGGATGTGACCGTTAATACACAGGAGATATTGGGACAAGATGTGTGCACTAGTCCTCAGGGTATGCATCATGAGGACGATGTTGATCGCATACCATCTCCCGTTCATGACCATGAGCAACATGGTGAAGATCTCCTACAACATACTTATGAGCAGCTACGCCCTACAGAGTTTGTTCCCGATGGTATGGAAGTGTTTACAAGTGATTTTTCATTCAGAATGGGTTTCTGGGTGCCACCTTTGGTCCTCACTGTGATGGAAAACTGTAGACGCACGTCTCCAATAGTCCACATTTCAGTCTTTGTTATTGGTAGTTACATTCCGAAAATGAGGAAGAGGTGTCTGATAGGATTTTAGATTACCCTATATAAATAACCGCAATCGCACGACGTCTAATTAGTAGACAGCGGCAAATACAGGTCGAATCCACGGGGAGCGGGGAAATACTGCAATCAATATCTCAATTAACTAATCAGAAATAATATTTTGGGATTTTTAGATTAATGAATAAAATAATAAAACAAACTAAACTAATAAAAATAAATCAAATAGGAGAGTCAGTAATCAGGGTTTTCAGTATCCACCACTATTTCTATTTAATTACTGAAGTGAAACATAACTCATGAATATTCATTTATTATTCGTTCCATCGACATCACCTATTATATGTATTAGAATCGCAAATGTCACTGGGACGCCCTAAGCATGGCGCATCAAAAGCCCTAGTCTCAAGTATACACCATCTAATTGCGTTAGCGAGAAAATAATACGAAGCTAATTATAGGTTCACAAATAATATCCGGCTCTTCTAAGCATACCCCATCTAAGGATTTAACCAAAGCATGGAATATCAAATAAGTAGGCAAACATATTTGTTATCCTATTAATTCTGCGCATAGGTTATTGTATTGTACAGAACCGGTGAAACAACAACTAATTTAGATTTATATCAATAAACAAAATTATGTAATTAATCTATTCAAATCATAATAGTCTATTACCAAATCATTCAATTTAATTGGTCTAGTACTAAAAGTGGTTTCAACATAAAACCCTAGTTACAAATTAATTAGAACATGGAGTTGGGTTTCTCAAAACCCATGAAAATAATTAAGTAAAGTAGAAAGGGAAAAAGATTAAACCGATAATTGATACGCGTCACTGTAGTCGAATCCTTCTTCTTCGCTACTCTCCACCTTAATCTCTCCGTCTCCACGCCGCTCTCCAACATTGTTGCCTGTACAGACCTCCTTCACGCCTCTCTCCAACACTGTACAGAAAGAACTCTGAAAGCTCTTGTACGCGATCCCAAAACAGAACCGAAAAAGAGAGACTCTCACATCACTTTTCTTTTCCTTTTATACCTAGGTTTTCTTCATGATTCCCCTACTCTCGCCTCTAGCTTTGATTGTATCCCTAGGTCTAGCTATTTTTCCGCTTCCAACACAGAAACAGGACCGAACAGCCAAACTTTTTTTTCTCTTATCAAGAAGTCACGTCTCTATCACTCTTCAACCAACCACCTGACTGTACACTTTGGACCCTAGCCTGTCAGCCCACTTCTCATTGACGTCCAATAGAAAACCTAGAAAACTAGCCTTTGTTTCTTATCACGTGAGACTTTTATCACTTGGTTTACAAAACCAAAAAGGAAAATTGAGTACACCAATGCAACGGACCCACCATCCTTCACATCAAACACATCTTCAAGCTTAGCCTACACCCATTTATTTCTCCTATAGCTTTACCCATCACGTCACCTGCCTATCCCAGCCAGTCACTTCATTTCTTTCTTCTGTGCTTGTTCTATGTTCCTGTTAGAGAACTCAAAAGTCTGACCGCACTACCTACCCTCCATTCTTCCATCATGTGCTGGCCTGCTTCTTTCTCTCTTACCAGTAGACGCACGTCACTCACTTGCACAGCTTTTCTATCTCCACTAATTCTCTCCAGACTCAAGACAAAATCTGACATTCACTGACCATATTACATTCACCTGCTTTCTTCTTTTTCTTACTGCAGACTTTGTCTCCACCTGTCCAGCCAACTCACGTCCGCCTCTCTTCCTGACGCCTGTCACAACTGAGAACGGCGATGCAGCATATTATGTTCCTG
Organism: Papaver californicum; assembly: GCA_023531435.1. Classification (NCBI taxonomy): domain Eukaryota; kingdom Viridiplantae; phylum Streptophyta; class Magnoliopsida; order Ranunculales; family Papaveraceae; genus Papaver; species Papaver californicum. The sequence goes on along the minus strand of JAJJMC010006603.1, from coordinate 679,542 downwards.
ATGACTAAACAAGTGCGGCTCCAATCATTCCGAAGATGGGGCTAGCTTTGAGTATAGGTACACCTCAACTGTTGACTGATAACAAGTAGAATGAGCGTGGGCTGACCAATCTCTATGCATTCTTCAAGCACACAGTTGACAAGAAATGTGGTAATAAGACTAACAAGGGCCATTAGCCATATTTTATTTATAACATTGAAAATTATGTGAAAAACTTATAAAAGCACGAAAAATAAAAGTATTCACATAAATTCAAGTACTAGCAAACATACATTATGTTGGGAAATAAAAAGAGGACGACACGTGTAAAACGATTAAAGAAGGAGTCAGTGATTCTAAGAAGAATGAGAAGCACACAATCAAAGCCGTATGAAATGATCGAAAAAGGACAGATGTGAAAGACTGAGTAAATCCCTGCATGTTTGACACATAAGATCGGGAAAGTAGTATCACACTGATCGAAACAGATAGCATTAAATGCTTATTGAACGGGAAAGTAGGAGTAATGATGAATCTGGAACGGGAAAGTAAAGGCAATAATTACTTTTATTTACTTTAACCACATGGTTGACACATGTGA
>JAJJMC010006603.1:609717-623962 GCA_023531435.1 Papaver californicum | reverse complement strand
TATTAAACCCGAAACTCCCGGCGGATGGCCAGTGACCCAAAGAAACGTTTTTCCAATTTAATTCAAACCAATTAATAATAAAAGAGTTGTAAATAATAGTTAAAATAGAAGTTACCACTTAATTATTGGAGAAATAGCTTCCTCCATAGCCCCAGTGATGATGAATAGCTCATTGTATTGGAAACACCCTCAAAAATATATTTCAGAGCTCAAAAATTGCTTACAATGGTGAAATACTAGTAACACATGAGAACAGAGATGCTTATAAGCGTTACAGAGAAGTGTTCTCTGTGTTACTGAAGAAAGAAAAGGGAACAGGAGAAAAGAACGAACTGTATATGCAACAGGAATACGACTGCTTCAGCAGCTGAAGATAAGACTGAAACAGAGACAGAAAAAATGACAGTTCAGCGACAGTCTTATGTTCTTGCTCTTCTTCTTCCCAGCAACATAATTTTTTCTTCCTGGTTTTTTTCCGGTGGCTCTCCCCCCAATTTTCTTTGCTTCTCTTTGCTTTATATAGGATTAATAAACCCTAATAACTCATGTGAACCGATAAGGACTCAAAAACAGATCCAAAATCAACTCTAAATCATTGTAAATCCGAATCAAAGTGTGTTCCCTTTTCCGGCTCCCAAACGGATTTTTCACCCATTTTCCGGCGTGAAACTCTCTGGATTGCATGTGTACAATCTAGTATAGATTGTATCTTGATTCTGGTGACTTGAAATCACCTAAAAATCCCTTAAAACACGGTTGCCAACTAATCCAGGTGACTTTCTCACGTAAACTTAATTTCCCGCCCTTTTCGGTTTTGAATTCAAAAGGGATGGTGCCTTTAACAACTGTATGGGTGCCTTTAGTAATTTTTCATGGGGTGCCTTTATCACTTTTTGAGCTGATTTTTCCACAAATCTTCATTTCTCGAAAATACCTACAAAGACATAAAAAACCATAAATAGTTCAAAATCGAACACTATCAAAATAAATAATCGAGCACAATTTAGACACAAAAATGTGTCTATAATACCCCCAAACTTACTATTTGCTAGTCCTAGAGCAAATCTAATCTAGAAAATAAAATTCTAACTCACTTTCACAGGAATCGCGACTACATTTAGCATATGTAATAAGCCGTTAAACCCCTAGGTGTCCCTGGTGGACGAGTTTTGTCTCGTGAGGGTTTACAAGAGGTATACCCATAAAACCTTTACTCAAATTTTAGCTACTTATGAACGATTTAGGGTAAACACTAAACAAACTATTTAGTTTGCATACTCAATTCTTCGTTTATGGGAATTATTACCCTATATGAGTCCAATTGTTGTATACGAATTTGCACTCAGCGTACTAAAATTCATATATAAGACAACAAAGCTCTATTTAGATAGTTTTTCAACCACAATACTCAGAATCTATCCAAGTTCAATCACATGAATAGATTTAGAAGATGAAAATAGACAAAATGAAGTTTGCTTGTGTTGACTAAGGTGAACGGTGTTTCCCATATCTGTCTGAAGGTCAGTGCTAGGATTAATCCTAATGGATTGAGATACGCTCCCACTGGTCTTAATCATTATACTAATATCGATTCAACGGGTATATACAAGGGTTCTAGCGATCGATTTATTGAAAATAAAACACCTATAAATGTACTGACAACATGATTGGTACAAATTGAATCCAAGCGCATGGTCCTTATCAACATCTTACATGATAGTTCCCATGGATCCTGCATTCCACGCTTGCTTAGGCGACGGAGACAGGGAGAACACACACATATTGCTATCAAAGTTTCAATACTCGATTATTTTTTTTCTGTTTTTTTTTTTAATAAGAATTAAAAATGGGGCTTGATCTCAACACTCTATTTCATCCTGGCGGCGATAAAAATTCGATACTAGGCCCCACCAAATCACCTAGAGAAACAAAAATTGCAAATATAAAAATAGAAGGTGATATGGTTGAGATAGACTCCGAGATATGGTGAAAACTATCATGTTATTTCTAACACCTGAACTCTGTCCTTTTATGAATAGACCATTTAACTGGGCACACCAATTCCAATAGAAAAAGAGCTAAGTTTCCATCTACCTAAAATGGTTAGTGTCATCCTGAATTGCTCACAAGTTTTTAGACTTTGGAGTTTATATTTCATTAAAAGTTCCTCCCTTACCCCCAAACTTAAATCTAACATTGTCCTCAATGTTCTAAAGATGAATGATTAAAAGCATGAACAAGGAGAAACTGTTACCAATCGAAGGAAATGAGTTAAGTAAAGATATTATCGTGTTGCATGAGCATGGGTTACCTCCCAAAAAGTGCTAAGTTTAAAGTCTTCAGCCAGACTAAGAAAGAATTAGTCACCTCATAAAATCATATAACAATAGTCGGAACAACGGTGGGTCATCTGAATCAAATAATGTTATCACAAATAAGAGGAAACTGCAACAGGACAAGAAAATGAACAAACCGAGTACACCCTTATTTAGTTTTCTGTTTAAGACAACTACTTCTATTTGTGGTTCAGGTTCAGGCTCTATAAAAGGATCTAGATAAAATAATTTCATGGGATGGATTTCCTCGTAGGCAGGATCAAAAGAATCGGGTTGTAGAGTCTGGAATAACTCAACTAAGAACTTAGAAGCACATAATAATAACCTGAATAATTGTGGATCCTCAAAGTCAATCAGATTTGACTCACACAATTGACTACTATGAAGGTGGTCATTCTTAAGCAAATGTGTCGATTCTAATTCCCTAAAGTAATTAGGTTTAATCTTAAAACTTAATAACTGACACATTTGAAATTCTAACGTTCCCACATATGGAAGAAAATATTTTGGTGGGAAAACAAAATCAATCTTGGTATTATCGCCTAGGTAAACCACATCGACCAGAGGACGGGTTTCTAACAACTGAACTTCTTTCTGGACATGATTAGGTTCGGGAAACAGTTCTTGAAGCTAGTCTCTTAATATGGTAGAGGCACAAACATCAAGTCATAAGTGAGGGACTTTTAAAAGAGTCAAAGGTAAAGCACATGGAGAATGATAATCACCCCCAAACTTAGAATTTTGGTTGTCCCTAGATAGACTAGTCACAATTTCCCTAATTTCTAGATCATCAGATTCCTGAAAATGGTTGCTTCTTCTGAGTTATAATCAAATGGTGCATCCTAGCTCATATTTAAAATCTCTAGGGGTATATCTTTGTTATCTAAGACTATTGTTTCTAAATCGTTGGACTCCAAAACAGTATTCTCAGGATAAACCCGTTCCTCTAAACCATTATCGGCTTCAAAACAAGAAAGTTCCATCGTCTAAAACAATGGTATATCTAGTCAAATCCTCTTCCTTATGAATAGGTGAATAATCATTAAAATTATTTGGATTTGAACGAGAACTAACATTATCATCATGAAGCACAATTTGAGTGACAATTTCCTGATCACTCTGCCTATATATTTCAAGTTCTTCACCAATACTATCCTCATCATCATAATAACATGAAGATGTTTGAACCTCGTCTACATAAGTACTGTTACCAATTCTATCCTCGTCCTCTTGTCTAGGTGAATAATTATCAAGGGTAGCACTATATTGGCAATTAAGATCATTTTGAGCAATATTATTCTTTTCAAAAATTTCATTCACACTTAATCCAAACCTTTTTGTACTCTCAGTCAACTCCTAGAGGGATTCTTTTAGAAAATCAAATGGATCATAAGGGGTACTGGTTTGCAACTGCTCATGTGATTCTTCTAGAGGCATAATAGGTTCATGGGGGTACTAGATTGCATTTGCTTTAGGGCATCCCTCTAAGACAAAGAACTAGAATTTTGCTCACTTTCATGTTCATAAGACGGGTGTATGTATGAATAGTAATTGGGATCACCCTGGTATGAGTAATAACCTCCAAAAGGTTGGTGGTGATCCCGACTACCATCCACACAATGTTGATAGTATGGATAATGTCTATTTTGAAATTCAGTCGAATAATCATTGTATTGGTCTTCATAATACCAGTTCGACATTTTCTAAAAACTTCCTAATATATTAACAAAAATCTAAGAAAATAAATCCTAACATGAAGGGGGTTCTAACCATTCACAAACAAGGACGACTCAACCATATTAAACCTATTGAATCTAGCAAACAAAAAGCATGATGGCTCCACTTAGATTGTTTCTAGACCAGCTTCTATTCTTTCGAAAGGAAACTAGTTATAATTTTAGCAAACCTTAGAACAATCTGAATTATATTAAGTCGAAGAGAAACAGGATAAGCTCTAAGGAGCTTTGATAACCTTATCTCTTTGGCACTTTTCCATGGGTTACAAGGCGGCTCTAATCAACTTAAAATAGTATTCTTGAACTTCGAGTTAGGCTAATAAAGTAACCAGTACAGTCCTTTTGAACGAGTTTATTATAAGCTCGTTAGCCTATCGGTCTCTTTCTAGTCAATTTTTTAAGGTTTAGGTTCGTGTTTGGTAACGTGTTCCTAAAGCGGGCAAGAAGGAAACAATGATGAAATCCGAGTCTTATCTTGTATGGCCAGTTCTTGCCCTTTACTAGAAAAGTAAAACCGTATTCAATTCCTCAACATATATGCATACGAAGGAATACAGTAAACCCACTTGCAGGGGATTCGTGGGTTGATCGAGTCTTACCTCCCGTACCAGACGGGGGATGAATCGGTTGTAGTTGACTCGGGCCACCGACTTCTGTGTCAGTGTGCGAAGCCGAGGGGCCGAGACAATATCGTAATTGTCGTCCTTCCCTGTAGCAGTTTATATTTAAATTACCCTTCCGTAGGGTTTTAAAATAATAAAATGTCCAACGTCCAAAATAAAGTCCAAAAAGTGTCCAAAAATAAAAGAAAAATTACAGAAATAATAAAAATTCCTAATATAATTTTTTAAACAAATAAAATCTAAAGAAAATAAATCTAATTAATAAAAATAAAATCTAAAAATAAAAGTCTTTGTCTTCTTCTCCGTTCTTTAAGCTTTAACTTTTAACTCCAAGTCCTTAACTTTAACTACAAGTCTTTAATCACCAAAGTCTTTGGCTTTATTTCCTTTCAATCCAAGATCCAAACCTGTAGCAAAAAGAGAAATACCCAAAGAAACGTAAAATAGAACAAAGTAAAAATAATACTAAAAAAAAAACAACCTAAAAATAAATCTAAAACTCTAAACCTAAAAACAAGTCCCCGGCAGCGGCGCCAAAAAGTTGATGGGATTTTAGAATAGTTGTAAAAAGGGTTTGATTCTCAGACTTGTGAAGATTCGATTTCTAGACCTAATTTTTAATGACTAAAAATAAAGAAAATTAAAACGAAGTTGATTTAAAATTGATGGGAAGAACTAGGGCTAAGATTCCACCATTAACCAATATTTCAAGTGATAAAACCTTACAATTCATGTATTCAAGTTATTCTAAGTATTGCCAAAATTAGGTTTTTGAAAGAATAATTGTAAATGAAAGCATGAGACATCAAAAGTTTAAAACGAAGCATGACCCATCAAAAGAAAACACAATAATTTAAGAAAAACCATTTTTTCCAATTTAATTCAAAGCAATTAATAATAAAAGAATTGTAAATAATAGTTAAATAGAAGTTACCACTTAATTATTGGAGAAATAGCTTCCTCCATAGCCCCAGTGATGATGATTAGCTCATTGTATTGGAAACATCCTCAAAAATATATTCAGAGCTCAAAAAGTGCTTACAATTGTGAAATGTTAGTAACACATGAGAACATAGATGCTTATAAGCGTTACAGAAAAGTGTTATTCGTGTTACAAAAGAAAGAAAAGAGAACAAGAGAAAAAAACGGACTGTATATGCAGCTGAAGATACGACTGAAACAGAGACAGAAAGAATGACAGTTCAGCGACAGTCTATGTTCTTCCTCTTCTTCTTCGCAGCAACAAAATTTTTTCTTCCTGGTTTTTTTTCCGGTGGCTCTCCCCCCTATTTTCTTTGCTTCTCTTTGCTTTATATAGGATTAATAAACACTAGTAACTCATGTGAACCGATAAGGACTCATAAACAGATCCAAAATCAACTCTAAATCATTGTAAATCCGAATCAAAGTGTGTTCCCTTTTCCGGCTCCCAAACGAATTTTCACCCATTTTCCGGCGTGAAACTCTCTGGATTGCGTGTGTACAAGCTAGTATAGATTGTATCTTTATTCTGGTGACTTGAAATCACCTAAAAATCCCTTAAAAGACGGTTGCCAACTAATCCAGGTGACTTTCTCACGTTAACTTAATTTCCCGCCCATTTCGGTTTTGAATTCAAAAGGGAGGGTGCCTTTAACAATTTTATGGGTGCCTTTAGTAATTTGGTGCCTTTATCACTTTTTGAGCCGATTTTTCCACAAATCTTCATTTCTCGAAAATACCTACAAAGACATAAAAACCATAAATAGTACAAAATTGAACACTATCAAAATAGATAATTGAGCACAATTTAGACACAAAAATGTGTCTATAATACAAAAATTGATAGGATTTTAGAATACCCTAAATAAATAACCGCAATCGCACGGCGTCTAACTAGTAGACAACGGCAAGTACGGGTCGAACCCACAGGGAGCGGGACAATACTGCAATTAATATCCCAATCAACTAATCAAGAATAATATTTTTGGATTTTTCGGAATAAAATTAAAACAAGAAAAATAAACTAAACTAATAAAATAAATCAAATGGAAGAACAATAACTAGGGTTTTCAGTATCCACCACTATTTCTATTTAATTATTGAAGTGAAACATAACTCCTGAATATTCATCTATTGTTCGTTCTATCGACATCACCTATTATACGTATTAGAGTCGCAAATGTCACTGGGACGCCCTAAGCATGACGCATCAAAAGCCCTAAGTCTCATGCATACACCATCTAATTGCGTTAGCGAGAAAATAATATGAAACTAATTATAGGTTCACAAATAATATCTGGCTCTTCTAATCATACCTCATCTAAGGATTTAACCAAAGCATGAAATATCAAATAAGTAGATAAACATATTTGCTATCTTATTAATTCTGCGCATAAGTTGTTGTATAATACAGAACTGGTGAAGCAACAACTAATTTTATCATTAAATCAATAGAAAAAATCAGAAATTAATCTATTCAAATCATAATTGTCTGTATCAAATAAATCATTTAATTGATCTAAAACTATAAGTGGTTTCAATATAAACCCTAGCTACAAATCAATTAGAACACGACAATAGATTTCTCAATACCCATCAAAAATAATTAACAAAAAAATAGAATGAAAGATTAAATCAAAATAGAACAATGACGTCTTTTGTCTTTTTTTTGTTTTACGCTCCCAACACCAACCGTCAACCTTCTCTCCGTCTGCAGAATACTAAAACAGAACCCCCTCCTCGAACAAAAAAAAACTGCTTTTTCTATTCGCTTCTGCACTCTGTTAAAACCTCGATTCAAATGGATTTTCCTTTTTTTTCTTTGGCCCGAAACATTTAATGGCCCAACCATCCTTGTCCGTGTGGCGTTTATAACCAAATCCAAAATCCAAACACCATGACATGTTAACAGATGGTTAGCTATATACTAAGCTCGTGGGACCAATTCCTTATATGTTTATGTCGTGTGATACCAACAGAGAAAGAAGATCCATTTTCTTGTATTCCAAACTTAGTCACATGGACCCCATTCTCTTGTCACCACGAAGACCATGGCGTGTAATCACATTAAGCTCCACCTTGTTTTAAGAATTCTATATCCAGCCACGTCTCAATTTTAACCGGACCTAGCTACCTCGCTTACGCCACACTCTGACCAGCCAACACTACCTGCCACTTTAGCATACGTCCAAACTTACTTTCGTTATTTAACCGACCCCATTTTCTCACATCCCGAAACAAGAACTCCAACCCATTTTAGTCTTGACCCAATCAATCAGTCCCCCTTCAGCTAAACCTAATTGAACATAGGCCCATAGTCACCATCCAAAAAGATAAGTAGGTGAATTTCAACAGTATATTATCCCGTTTAGCTGTATTTATTCGTAACTTTGGATTTTATGTGAACCACCTATTAAAATAATAAAATAATAGAATTAATAAATTATAATTACTAGTAAATATAAATTAGGTGGTAAATATGTATAAATTATGCTCGTATCAATCCCCTAAAATCAATTTATAATCAGAGATATAATAGAGTCAAAGGATCTTCCGTCTAATCAATAAACTCCTTTGGTTAAAAAATCAAACCAAGACAATGATTATCAAAATAACCAATCTTGATGAACAAGCTCTATCCAAGCAACTTAATGCAATTAGACAATTTTTCTGATCTTTTCCAAGTCTGATGTTTATAAATAAATTGCTTGATCCCAAAGAATCATGTTCGCATAAAGTCACACTAAGATCATAACAAAAAAAAAAATCTTAAAGTCTTCAATTTTTAATTATAACAAAGTCTGGTAATATTGACTGATCAACAATCCTACCCTACAAATCCAGAATCACTTAGATCTATACTAGTTAAATCTTCAAACAAACTTGAGTGGCCTTATAGCAGGAAAAAATGACCTATTAGAATAAACAAGTTTTATCAATCGAAGATGACTACATCGTTAGTTCAAACACAAGTAATCAACAAAAACTAAATAAAAATCTAGCCTTCCACCAACGTTAAAACTAGAGGCTTCTTGATCATAAATAAGACTTTAAAAAAACAAGGCAACGCAAGATGTTTTACCTTATTATATTACTCCTATCTTTTTTCGAACAAGTTGGCTTTTCCACGCTCAACAGAAGATGTGTTGTGGAATGAGTTTGTAATAATACAAGACTCCTTGTTTATAGTGTTATGACCAAGGCATTAATTGGAAATACTTATTTACCAATTTCGAAAGTTTTCAAGATATGCAGTAATAATATATTTATGAAATTAAAAAATACCAAGTAATATCCAACTCATGCTCTATTTCACTCCTAGTCTGACAACTAAGATTAGCTAGCACATAACATATATTTTACTAATATAGTTTGCTAGAGATATGCAAATCTTTGAGAATGGAAAGCAGATAATTTGATACCAAATATGATATAGAAAAATCGATTCTTAGAACCTTTCCTTGAGTATCAAAGGTGTATACTTGAACATTGAAAGAGTTTAGCGCATATTGTTCAAATCATTATGTAGACATTCTAATGAAATTTTCAATCTAACTCATATACATCTCAATATCTATGGAAACCCATGAAGATTAACAAACCAATCGAAAAAGCAAAACGAAAGCTAGATTCACTCAGGATTGGTCCCAAATCCTATTTCGACTTTGAAACAAGTTTCATAATTCGACTTCCTTGAAGATCTTGTGATCCTCAACTCGTTTGAGCAACCTTCTATCCATTTCTCCGGAAAAAGAGAGTTGGGGGTGCTCTGAGTGCGTAATCATGTTTAGGGTTATGCGGTTTTTGGGAAGGTTCACGGTCTTATGCTTGTGAATCCGAGCTGGGGGGCTGGTAACTGGAAAAATTCTCGTAGCTCGCATACGTCGATCATCTTTTGGATATGCACTTTGAGGATTTTGTACCTCTTTGCTAGCTAATCTCTTGATTTTTCTATTTTCAGGGGTTACTTGCCTTGACCATGGCCATTCAAAATCTTTCATATCTTTGATTGTGTATAGGATCTGCGAATAGCCAGTGTTCATCTTGGTGAAAACTTGATCATCAAACTTTTGCTCAATTATTTTATTGTCTTCCAACCTTCCATGTTTTTTTATCATTTGGAGTGAACGGGTCTGCGGTTTGCTTAGTTGGTTCTACCACGGGTTCCAACGAGTTGGTCTGGTGTAAGATCTTCTGTCCTTGCGGGTGTCCCCTGGTGTTTTCCCTCTGGATTTATTCTAACCTTGTATATTTTTCTATTGTAACCCTAAGGTATCATTTCGTCGTGGGGTTGTTTCCATTGATCTCTACAAAGAGATGGCTCATTCTGTCTAGTCGTTTGTAACAATTAACGCTAACTACCAGACTGATATTCCCAATTGCTTGGCAAATCCTGGGATACCGGTCTGTGTACTCCCTTATTGTCTCACTTGGCATGGTAGCTAGTGAGAAAAGCTTTTTCATTCTTGCACTTGTTGTTTTTTTGTACATGTAGGTCTCCAAGAAGACGCGAGTCATCTGTGCATATGAATCGATTGAGTTCAGAAGTAGACTATCGAACATTTAGGATGGATGGGGAGTATTTGCACATCACGAAGTCGTCTCGTATTCAGCAAGCCATGATATGATTATAATATCTCAAATGTGTTAAGGGATCCTTGGATCCTACTTAACAGTCGAAGGCAGGGAGTATGGACTTTGGAGGGATTGGTGCGGGAGTTATATATGCATTCAACAGTGTGGTGTTAGCTTCCTTCATGACTTCTTCTAGTATGCCTCCTCCTCGATTCTCCTTTAACAACTTGATTTCTTCTCGCATTTCCTCCATGTCCTCAAGGTACGGGTCTCATTTTCTTGAGTTATTCGATCCCTTTGGCTCATCGTCATAGTAGTATGAGTTTTCTGGTACGTAGTATGGGTCTCTCCCGTTAGATGATTGTTCCCTCTATGATTTCCGACTGGAGTCTTTGTTGTATGGGTTGACTAGTACCATCCTGTAGCCTTTGTTCACCCAAGGGAATTTGAATTGACTTTCTCTCTTTGGGCCCGTGAGAGCGATCCCTCTGCTTCATGGGTCAGTTTGTCCCTCATGTTGATTATCTTGCGCAAGGGAAGCAATCGCGTCTGTGTATATATTTGGGTTCTGTGCATCTTGTCAAGCTCTGATGCCAAATGAACTGATTGATTTGACCCATTTTGAGGTGTGCATCTTCCAGGTCCCATCTGTCTCTTTATTCACAGTGTGTATTTGTGGATGGATCGGGTCCTGCGGTTGTTCTCAGTCTTATTTTTTTCCTTTTGTAGTTTATATGGAACTATATTATTTTGTTCCTCACAGTTTGATGATGTTTGTGCAATGAAGTCCTTCCCCAAGTATGATCCATCAAATCCATACAAATTGACTGCATTTCTAGGATACAAGGTTGGGATGACTCACATTGTGCGAGAGGTTGAAAAACCTGGATCAAGTGAGTTTTTCTTTTTTTATTTTATAATAACAGCTCTTATCTTTTATTTATGCTTCATATTTAAATTGACCAATTACTTCATTTTTACAGAACTGCATAAGAATGAGACATGTGAAGCAGTGACAATCATAGAAACACCACCTATGGTTGTAGTTGGAGTTGTTGGATATATTAAAACACCCCGTGGATTACGTTCACTTGGAACTGTTTGGGCTCAGCATCTTAATGAGGAAGTGAAAATGCGATTTTACAAGAATTTTGCTAAGTCCAAGAAGAAGACATTCGTCAATTTTACTCGGACTTGTTGAGATTGATTCTAGATTTAATTTCTAATACTAGCAATTATATACAAAAGATGGTAAAAACATTAAGAGATATTGAGACTCAGGATTCCACCGTTATTCATACTCGAGTGATGCATATATCAATTCTTAACAATGAAAGCTCTTCTATGGACTCTATTTCTTTCCCAAAGGTAGATTTTTAAAATAATAATTGTAAATCCTAAGCGTGGACCATCAAACACTTAAGCTAAGTATGACATATCAAATTGAATGACAACCAATTAGTAAAAATCATTATTTAATTAAAATAAATGCAAAAAGTCGTAAAGAATCAATTATAGTTACAAAACAAATGTGAAAAACAGCTTCCTCCATTATCCAAGTGTTAAGCCATAACCCTGTCCATAAAAAAACCAAACGAACATAAAAGCAAAGTAATGTTAACCATCGATGTGGTGATTTGGAGTGATATTTAAGTAACGTAAGCAAGTTTTGTCAAAAGTATGGTTAAGAGGATGAGAGATCGTTTCTCTCATGCGATTGTTCTGTACTATGTTGTTCTCCAAAAATATTCCCATGATAGAGGAATATTCCAGTCAGACGAGAGTTTGTTTTGTGTTAAGTACTAAAAGGATTAGAGTTGAATGCGTATTTAAGACACTATATTCGACATGTTGAATTTTTTTTTTATCATGATGAGTTTCTGAAAACACTTTTGTAGCATGGATTCTGATGACAGGCATGTTTCTTAAAGCATGTGTAAATATGATCTGAGTTTTACAAAAAGGTACACAAGCACAAAATTTTCATAAGATTATACAATCATTTTTTCAAATGTTCACCACTTTGTACACCCCTGCAAAACATACATGAAACCAATTATTCATATACGCACACTCAAACCTACTTTTTAATGAGAATAACACTGGTGCACCAATATGTACACCCCTGCAAAATATGCATAAAAACCGATCATTCATAACCACACACAAACCTATTTTTCCATAGGAATTACACTGGTTCACCAATATGTACACACCTAAAAAACATGCATTAAATCGATCATTCATACCCACACGCAATCTTATTTTTTATGTAAAATACGCTGATACACCAATATGTACACCCTTGCAAAACATGCATAAAACCAGTCATTCATAATCATACACAAACCTATTTTTTTATAGTAATTACACTGGTGCACCAATATGTACACCCCTGCAAAACATGCATAAAACCGATCATTCATAACAACATGTAGACAAACCTACTTTTTCATGCGAGCTACACTGGTGTGTACCAGTATGTACACCCCTGCAAAACATGTATAAAACGGGTCATTTATAACCACACACAAACCTACTTTTTCATGGAAATTACATAGCTGCACCAGTCTGTACACACCTACAAAACATGCATTAAATCGATCATTCACACTCACACGCAAACTTATTTTTCATGAAAAATAAAATTATGTACCAATATGTAAACCCCTATAAAACATAGAACAAATCAACCATATTCACCCATAAAAAAATCTTTTTCATGGGAATTACACTGGTACACAAATTTGTACATCCACGCAAAAACATACATAAAATCGATTATTCATAATCTCACAAAATCCTACTTTTTCGTGGGAATTACACTGGTGCAGCAATATGTACATACCTACATAACATGCATAAAACTGATCATTCATAACCATACACAAAGCTACTTTTTCATAGAAATTACACAGGTGCACCAATCGGTACACACCTACAAAACATGCATCAAATCGACCATTGATACTCACACGCAAACTTATTTTCATAGAAAATACACTGGTGCACTAATATGGAAACCCCTACAGAACATGGAACAAATCAACCGATATTCACCTATAAACAAATTTATTTCATAGGAATTACACCGGTGCACCAGTATGTACACACCTACCATATTATATAAACCTAATATGGAAACTTAGATGGATTTGAACCATCAACCTCCGTAAACCTTATGATAGGTTTGGGCGCTCTATCATTTTGATCTTAGAGCTTATGGATCCTTAAAGATAAACAATTAAAAGAATCCACATTGTACAATTGTATGCACAGTGAAATTAACATGGTTGTTAGCTAAAGAGATAACATATCTTAAATCTTAGAATTTTCATGAAATTATTAAGTAGACTTTAAGTTAAAAATCAACTTAACCTCTACGAATAATCATTTACTTGACTTTTTTCTCTGGCAGAGCCAACCCCCCTTTTTCTATCCCGACCACCTCCAATTTATACCCCAACGTCTAATCCACCTTAAATCCGTGTAAAGATCTCTTCTTCATTGATTATAATCTCGGCATGGAAAGAAAATATTTTTCTTCTTCCGGTAGCTATAAAATCTTCTCGACATACTCGATTTTGATTGTTATTTTCTTCTTCTTTTTAAACAATGGAATGAATATCATGTAAGAATGGATTGAAGATTACTAGTTTTCTTGTTTACTCGAGAAAATTTCTTTTCAACAAACCCGTATCAAATCCGAGTATATTTTCAACTCATTACACGAGATTTTGTTTGATCTTTTTGAGTATTTTATATTTGTAAAACTCTTCTTGTTTTGGTAAGAGAATATCTCACTTTTTAACTCTCCAAAATTCTTACAAAAACTCGTCCAAATTTCACGCTGTGGAGAGAATAACCTTCCCGCCATAATTCCCTTTGAATTTGGGAAAAAAGGTGGTGCCCTTAAAAACTTCGTGGGTTCCTTTATCAATTCTCGGTGGGTGCCTTTATAACTTTTTTCCGGGTGTCTTTAACACTTTTAATC
>JAJJMC010006603.1:597369-609707 GCA_023531435.1 Papaver californicum | reverse complement strand
AGTAATGGCAATATAAATATGAGATTAAATACGACATAAAATTGTGTCTATCAAATACCCCCAAACTTATTATTTGCTGGTCCTCGAGCAAATCTAATTTAAAAATAAAATAAAAATATTCTAACTCACTTTCGTAGGCATCGCGATTGCACTTAGCGTGTGCAATAAGCCTTTAAACCCATAGGTGTCCCTATCAGACGAGTTTTAGTCTCGTGAGGGTTTACAAGATGTGTACCCACAAAACCTTTTACTCCAAACCCTAACTACTTGTGAACGATTAAGAGCAGACACTAAACATGTTATTTAGTTGGATACAAAATTGTTTGGCTATGGGAGGAATAACCCTGTTTTTGAGTCCAGTTGTTGTACACGAGTTTTTACTCAAGCATACTAAAATTCATATATAAGAAAACAAAGCACTACTCATAAAGTCGTACAATGGATCGCAATACTCAGAGTCTATCAAAGTTCAATCACATGATTAGATATAGAAGATGGATGTGGAGATGATGGAGTTTGCATATGTTGACTAAGGTGAACGGTGTTTCCCGTATCTGTCTGAAGGTCGCCGCCAGGATGAATTCTAATGGATTGAGATATGATCCCCTTGGTCTTTATCCTTATACTAATGTCGACTCAGCTGGTATATACAAGGGCTCTAATGGTCGTTTTATTGAAAATAAAATATATTTTTTTTTGTAAATACAATAATGAGACTTGATCTCAATCACTATATTTCTTCCCAATGACGATAACAATTCGATGCTAGTGCCCCACCAAATCACTTAGAGAAACACAAAATTGTAAAAATAAAAATAGAAGGTGATATGGTCGAGGTAGACTCCGAGATATGGTGACGGCTATCATGTTATTTCTAATACCTGAGCTTTGCCCTTTTATGAATAGACCATTTAGATGGGTCCCTCAACTCCTACAACCAAAATGTTTGTTTCCATCTACTTAGAATGGTCAGTGTCATCCTAATTCGAACTTCCCCAAGCTAACAAATCTATTTATTAGAGAGAGGAAAAAAAACACAAATATTAAAAAAAAATACCTTTAAAAACATACTCAATCTCATCCCAATTACGTGTGATTGGTTGTTGTTGTTTCTGCTGCCTGTCGTTGAAATTGCAAAGGAAAAGCTTGGCAATGATACGATGATAGAGAGAGGGTTCTCTAACAGTTCATTTTCTACACAAATTGATTGCCTTGCTAATCAATGGTGTTGAGCAGGGAAGGGATCGAGGCAAACGATAATAGAGAACTCAAGAGAAGAGATATGGTTTGTTTGTCTCTTTTATAATATATATACAAAAACATAAACAAGATATTATTGGTAATGTGGAAAAATATGATTCTCTGGATCGGAAGGAATTTGGACTAACTCGGAATTTTTTTAGATTAACCTATCTATTCGGAAGAATTTTGGACTAACCAATATTAAATTTAAAAGGACAAGACTAAAACGGCTAAAGCCCAACTAAAATGAGACTAAACTTTAATTGCTACCCGAAATGCCTATATAATGTGGGAAATTGTATTTACGTTTATAACTACAAATGTACCTTTTATATTTATCAATATTACATAAAGAGTACCCTTTACTGTGAATCACTATATAGTTGGGTTTTAATGAAGTTTCATTTTTCCGCCTTCTCCCCAAATTCTCTTCTTTCTCTTTAAATTCCTCTCCAGCTCCTCCGCTGTATCTTCTCATTTATCGTCCACTACACACATCCTTACAGGTACCAATCTTGTCTCGCTTTCTTCTTTATTTCATTGAGTAGAGACTGAAATTTGTTTGTCTTTTTTTTTTTTTTTTTTTTTAATTTAGGGTTTTAGAAATTGAAATAATCTGTTTATTTTTGGCCGTCTTAGATAATATTTTGAACCAAAATGTAGATCGGGAGATCAATTTCGGGTTCTTCTTCTTGAAATTTCAGGATTAATTTGGAGTTTATTTTAATGATTGTTACAATCGATTTAGAATGTTATCTCCACCGAAACTTATTTATGACTAATTTTCTTGCTTCAAAAAAAAAAAAGTCTAATTTTCATTAGTTCCAGGTTGTTCGTCATGTGGCACTAATACTCCTAATGTAATCCTATTAGTTTCTCGTTTATGTATGCTCTACCTCTGATCAATCTCGTTGCACAGAAAAGCATACTTTTTTTTGTTGATGTTGATGTTGTTGTTGTTGTTGTTGTTGTGTGTCTGTTTGTTTTCGTTTTCAACTATCAGTTTTTTTTTTGTTAGTGGTTCTTATTCTATATAAGTGGGCATAATCATGCTGAATTCCTGATTTATTGCAGTAATATGGGTTTGTGGCCACTATTTGTTAGAGTATTTTAGGTGATTTTTAATGTCGTGCTGTCTTAGTGTTCTTATTTTATTTTTATTTACTGTTGTTTCTGGTTAAAATGGCTGTTATGATGATCTATTGTGTGTATTCTGAGGTTCTTGGTATCTGTTATTGCATGAGTTTGATTTGACCTAATTATGAACCCATGTTTTTACTTTGTTGCCTGTGACATTGTAAAGAGTCTTAAAACACTATGATTGCCACATTGAACAAGTTTGGGTTGCAGACGCAAAAATATCCCCTTAGCTTGTAAAGGACCTCATGGCCCTCACCCTCACCTTTTTGAAGCATGACATTTAGAATGATGGGTGATGGCCATCTGTTCTTGCATATGTTTGTTTTTGTGCATGTGATATACATCTACTGCCTTTGTGGGTTGTAAAAAAAAACAACAACTGCATGTACAGTACATGCATTAGAAGATGTTGGAATTAGATCCATGTAGTATAAGTATCGCCGATGTAACTTAGACTGATATTTTAATCTGACTTATTTAACATGTCAAGGAACGTGTGGGTGGATCAGCATACCTGTTCAAGTATCTGTTAATGCAAGACATTGTTGCTTCTTGATCCGCATAGTTTGGTTCTTGGCGAGAATCGAAGGTGTCTGGTTCCAGGCAAAATGGGTTTCGATAATGAATGCATTTTAAACATTCAGTCTCTTGCTGGAGAATACTTTTGTCCTGTTTGTCGCCTTCTTGTCTATCCAAGTGAAGCGCTACAATCACAATGCACACACTTGTACTGCAAACCATGCTTAAGCTATGTTGTTGGAACTACAAAAGCTTGTCCCTATGATGGTTACTTGGTGACAGAAGCAGATTCTAAGGTCAGTTTTTCTAACTCTCATTTATACTAACGATTTGAAATTAAGGTTTATATGTATCGTAATGGTCAGTTAAACATATGCAGCCTCTGATAGAGTCAAATAAAGCACTAGCTGAAACCATAGAGAAGATAGCAGTGCATTGTCTCTACCACAGAAGTGGGTGTACATGGCAGGGCTCTTTGTCAGACTGCACAGCACATTGTGCTGGGTGTACCTTTGGCAATTCCCCAGTTGTATGCAACAGATGTGGAATGCAAATTGTTCATCGCCAGGTTCAGGAACATGCACAGAGCTGCCCAGTGAGTGCAAGAATGAACCTTTGTTTGAGTCGCATTTCCTTTTTATTTCACCGTTACATCTTTATATTGTATGCACAGGGTGTGCAGCCTCAACCACAGCAGCCAGACAGTGCCCAGGATACAACTGCAGCATCCAGTATGGCGGCTGCTGCCCAGCAGAACCAAATGACTACCAAGGCAGGAATACCGGTTTCTCAGGCCCAGTCCACCCAAATTGCTGCTGCAGTAGCTCCAGCATCAGGACAAGATCAAAGTAAAGTTACAACGAGTACTCAGCCTCAAGCAGCAGTTACTTCTGCTCCTACTCCTGAGCAGTGGTATCAGCAACAGCAACAACACTACCAACAATACTACCAGAACTATCCTGGATATGATCCATATCAACAACAATATCAGCATTATGTTCCATATCAACAAGCCCATCCTGCAAATGTACAAGGTCAACAGCAGCCTCAACCCCAGCCTCAACTCCAGCCTCAAGTCCGTCCCCAAACCCAATCTCAACAACCCCAACTACAGTCTCAACCCCAACCTCAAATGCAGCAAATGTCGAGTCGTCCACCTCTCCAAGGCCAGCCACATTCACAGTTGTATCCCCAAGCTCGGCCTCAGCCGCAGGCACATCCAGTGCAACTCCAACCCCAACCTTACGTGCAACAACGTCCGCAGGTGCCACATTCCCAGTTGCAGCTTCCACAATCACAGCCAATATCCCAACCCATTCCCCAATCTCAGCCCCATATGGATGCCCAACCGCAGATGCAACCACATCTGCAGCCACAGGTGCCACTTCAACCCTCTCTGCATTCCCTGCCACAACCACATTTGCACCATCCCCATGTTCTGACGCAGCATCCACCCGCTCAGACTGTGACAGGCCACCCATACCAAAAAGTGCTTCCAGGTGCTTTACCACAACTGCCTCATCATATCCATCCTCAGCAGGGTATAACACAACAACCAACAGTGATGCAGCCACCACAGGCTCGTGCCGCGATGCAACACCCGCAAGCATCATATTTGATGTTGCCTCCTCAAGGACAGCGTCCGAACATGCTTCCAGTACAGCAACAACCGGTGCGTCCGCAGATTCACCACCCTGGTCAAGTTATTCAACATCACCCTGGTATGCCCACTCTTCAGCAACAGCCAGCTCCTCAACAAAAGCAGCAGCTTCAGGGTCATTTACCACACCCTCAGGCGTTTCCTGGGCAAACACCTGGTTTGGTCCATAATCAATCCCATCAGCCAGGTCCTTTCCTGCAGCACCAGGCTATGCAGCCTCAGATGCGCACCCAGGGACCTCCTGCCTCTTTACAGCAGAATAATCCTACTGCTTTTGGTATGCAGCCTCATCAATCACAAAACCATGCAGGGAGATCTATGGTGCCAAATTCTGGGGTGTCCCATCAAAAGTTTCAGCAGTCTACTGGTGGGAGCGCCCAGCCTAAGCCAGTGCAGCCGAATGGAGTCCAACCAGCTTCAAGTCAAAACTATCCCTTGGGAGCAAACACCCAGGCCCAGTCACCTTCGGTACAAGTTTCTAAGAAGGTTGAACCAATACTTGAAACTGGGTCTCAAAATAACGATGCAAAGGAAGTAGTGCTAAGCAGAGAGTTGGAAGTAGCGCCAAGCAGAGAGTTGGCTGGTGGTACGAAGGATCCATCAGTTCCAAATGGTTCACAGGATGATAGATTAACTTCTTTACCAGAAGAGAGATATATGAAAGTACCAGAAGATGGTTATAATCAGCTATCAGAGGAGCGCTTCAAGCCCTTCTCAGGGGAACCAAATAGACACATTGCTGATCGGAGAGAGTTTGATGAAGACCTCAAGCAGTTCCCTAGAGCAGGTCATTTGGATGCTGAGCTTTTTCCCGGGTATGAGAGCTACCCTTCGTCATCGAGGCCCCTTGATAGAGGTCCATATGGGAACCATGATGTTGGACCCAAATTAGATGGTCCTAGTGGTGCTGGTTCAAGGTTGCCTCCTTATCATTCCGCTAGTTCATCTGTACGTTCTATGATGCCGGTTGGTTTCCCTAATGAAAACATGGGGAGAAAAGGTGATCTTGCTGTTGCTCACCCAGATTTTCTGAGGCCTTATGAATCTGGTCGGCATATGCCTCCTCCTAGAAGTACCGGTAGGGAATTTCCAAGGTTTGTATCAGATGGAATTGATGGCCGGGATCCACACGCATTTGGTCAACTATATAAAACATACTTACCTTCTGATGGAAGTGAGTTTCAAGAAAGTAGGTATCCACATTTGCCTAGCCACTTGCGTAGAGGTGTCCATGATGGTACAGATATATTGCCAAGCCATTTGCGTGGCGTTGAACCTGGTGGTCCTCGCCATTTTTCAAATCATATGCATATGGGTGAGCCAGCTGGTTTTGATCCCTTCCCCAACCATTTGCGAATGGGTGGGCCTGGAAACTTGCCGCCGGATATGCTTGGTGAAGTCGGTCATGGACGTATTGGTGATATAGGGTACAATGGTGGCTTTCCTTTCACTGAACATCAAATTGACAGTGGATATTACCATGCTGTAAGTACTGGTGATATATATTTATTGAATTTAGTTATTAATATATTATATTATTATACAGTTTGTCACTGTGTAGTTGGTTGATGCATTATTGCCCTGATGTATACATGAGTATTATGTGCAATATTCTAGTATCAAATTTATGTGTTCGTAAGCTTCTATATTTATTTGTCTTTGGAGACAACTTTCCATGTATATGGCGGTTTGCATTAGTATTACATCTGTTACTGTAAATCTGATTAATGGGGGTTATTGGATATTTCTGTTTGTTTTCATGAAACTCATTAGGATGAAGAGTCCTTTGATCAATCAAGAAAGAGGAAGCAAGGGAGCATGGGATGGTGCAGAATATGTAAAGTAGATTGTGAAACAGTAGAGGGTCTAGAAGCGCATTCACAGACAAGGGATCACCAAAAAATGGCCATGGATATGGTCCTAAATATCAAAAAGAGTAGTGCCAAGAAACAAAAACTGTAAGCTCTTCTGTTCATTTACTTCTGGTAAATGTATATAACTCCTTTCTGACTATGAAGTCATTTACTTCTTTTGTGGTCCTTTTTAGATCATCTGATGATAATATATCACATGAGGATACAAACAAATCCAGGAAGAGCAATTTCGATAGTCGTGGGAGTAGGCACTGAGTCGTGACTGGGTCTCAGCGTGATCAATTAGGATACTGAAGTTGTTGGTTGGTGTCTGGCACAACGCTGTTTTTGGTTCTTCAGTGTTTTTTCATCAGGGACATGTAGGTGATTCACCCTCCTATCCTGCCTTTCTTTTCAGGGTGGTTTATGCTAGTTCTGTTGTTTCAGGTTGCTGCAGTGTTTTATGGAGATGGTTCTTTGGAAATGAAGTTTCTGTTCAGAAGTTAAGTTTGTCTCATTTTATAAATCTGACTTCTTTAGCTTTCATGATGATAGTTTTGCTCAGCATAATTTATGTTTAGTTAAAATGCCAAAATGTTATTGAGCGTTGAGATTTTGGTGTGCATTTTAAATCATTGATGATGCAGCGTTTGTTTAGATTTACATATACCTCTGTGGACATGGATGTTAATCAGGATAAAATATTAGAGCTTGCATATACCTCTACACATAGTACTTTGTCTTGTTATACCGTACCCTATGATGCACACTAAGAAAGCGAATCCAGTTTTTGATATTCGGACCAAGAATCACTCGTCACTTCTAAGCCTCTGTTAGCCTTCTTATGCTGCTGTAACTTTTAGTTTATGCAACTGCTGGTTTATCCTCCTTTTGGTTTTTCTATATATCAGAGTTGTAATTTTACTTTTCCTTTGCAGTTTCGTTCTTTATTTTTTTTGTTTAATTTCACTCAAATTTTCCCTTCCTATTTTTGATGTAGTTCTTCAATATTTAATAATTGAGCGTTTTCCCTTTTTCCTTATATGATGCTTGTTTACATATTTTTTATGCTCATTTATCTATCTGAACAAACATAATGGTCGTTGGAAAGGTGAAAAATGTTTATTCTTAAATAATATCAACATCTAGAAAATAAGAACTGAACCAGGATATGCCATTGTTGAGCAACAAAAAACTAGAACTATCATTACCAAGTATATATATATATATATATTTCAGGACGAAAGCAACTTAGAAAACTAGAGTGCCGAGGCTTACAAGTACCAGATACTGAGCACGTTACACAGTGAACATTATCTTCTTCCCCAAAGAGACCAAAGTACTTTATCTAGTTATACTTTGTTTAGGTCATCTACTTGTGTTCGTTAGTTTACCATCAGAACTTTTAGGTAGCTGACATCGTGTATCTTTCTGAGTCACTTCTCACCTCCAAAAGTTGCTTCGTCAACTTTCTGTATTTGTTGTTATCGTGGCTTTGATTTGTCCACTTGCTGTTGTCTTGAAGATCAATTTTGTTTCACCTGTTGTCGTTCTACTTCTTGGAATTTCTTCCATTCCACTTGTTTTTGATGTGGAGAATTTTCCATTGTTGGGTCTCCGTGTGGTTGGAAAGAACCAAGTTTATTCAGGTAAATTTTGAAGTATGCCGGACACATCAACCAACCTGAAGTTTATGTCACCCTCTCAAGGACACCATGAACTATTTTCAGGTGCTTTTTGTGTAATTTTGCGTCCTCTCTATACGTCAGCTTGCACATTAGTTTATAAATGAACAAATTTGGATTTTCTTCTGGCCTTAGATTTGGTTTTGTACATTTCAACACGTTTAGAAATTAGCTTTAGTACTGGGAAAAACACAATAAAGCCACATGTTATAAGTTGGGGAACATTTGGAGTCACATTTTGCAGAATTGTCAATTCGGCATTTAATGCTTACTATACTAATTTAGTTGAATTTGATCAAAATGATAAACTAGTTGGTGACAACAGAAAGTTCTTGCTCACTGTTCGTTGACAAGTGGGTTTCATACTAGTCCTGATGAAATATCTCGTAATAATGTTCCTCATTGATTCTTCAGTAGGGCTCTGATATTTTTTTCTCAACTTCCTTGCTAGTAACTCAAGTAACGTTTAAAAGAATGTCCAACGAGCTGCTTAACAATAGTTTCATACTACTGCTTCTAGGGATGGTCAATATAGGTATAGGTATATATTGGAGGATATAGAATTTTTCTAGCAACTCGAGAAAACGAAAATTTCAAGTTGTCACTCAACGATGTAGATTATGCTTGCTAGTAGTTATCCAAGTATCAAAACTTTTTGGAAACATTTGCTTTCTGAAAATTGTCGTGTAGGCTTTCAGTTTCCAAATCGATTCGAGTAATAGCTTTAGTATTCATGCTTCAAAAAAAACAAAAAAAAACAAACAGAGATTCAGAACCTCAGTCATATGGGTAGGTTGTTTGTATGTCTGTTTATCGAGATGAGATGTATGTTTCCAGCTACTCTCTCTTTTCAGATTCCTTGATATAGAATAGTGAATTTTCTGAAATTTTCTCTACTATAATGCTTGCAGTAGATCTCCTCACATTATTGTATTGTTTAATTTCTCGAAGTGGTTCAGTTTATCATTTGTTGTGTTGTCTCTTCTTTTTATCTTAATTTTCCGTTTCTGATTTTTGTTTTATCGTTGTTTTTTTCGAGTAACTTTTATTCCATTTTCCTTGGATTACATCAATGGTTGATCCTTCTTTTACTTTCTCTCATTTAGATTGGTAGCCAAAAAACTTAGGGTAGTTGTGTCCAGATATTCCATACTACAAAGAAAACTCATCTAGTGAACTTCTAGAAAAAAAGATGTTATGGTCTTTCCTTTTCCGTTCTAAAATCAATTTTCATACATATCCATAATCTACTGTAGGAAAAATCTACTTGAACTGTAGAAAACAGGTGGGCAGAGGAAGCATAGGCCTTCAAGGATGTACAAACATAGTCTCATATCACAAGCAATTTGGTAACAATAATTCTAACCAAACATAAAATTTGGTATAGTCTGCAAACATACTGACCTTAAAAGATGAAAGTAAAATGATGTAATTAACTTGGCCACTATACAGGGCCAACTACCTCATTTGTTCTTTGGATAAGTTATTTTTGACAATAGTGTGAAAATAAAAAAAATGTAAGCAGGGGTGTACAAATGTCCTTATCTAGGAAAATTTGATAGTCTAGTGAAATTAAAGATAGTATAGCTATAAGTGACATCAGATTTAGACATTGAATGTTAGATCGTTCTTGAGTGATTGCTTTTGCCTAGGCTACAGTTGTTGACACTTGTCTAATTGGATATGCTAACCTTCTTGAAGTGCAGTGTTTTTTGTGCAAGGTGTCGATTTGTTTGGTGGACTGTTTTAAATACTTGCTTAGTGGAAGACAATGGCAGGAACGGATACAAGGGGGACTGGGGGAGCATAACATCTATAAAATACATGTGTATCATTTGTATTTTTAAACAAATTTTAATATTTATTTATATATGTTATGGTTTTAAAGCTAATTTTATTTTATCTAATTACTAAAATCTAGTAGCAAACATGCATGTGCGATGTGCCTATAGCTTCATTCCAAAACCTATAACAACATATCGTATATTAAGTAATTTCTTAACCATACAATATATTGTATTTATTGAAGACGTCATGAGAACTTCTTCGAACACAATGTTCGTGTGAACGTTTTAACTTCATTGGCAATATCACTTTTTTTCATACCTTAGGTTGATATCGGTGTTTTCAATTGTTTACTTTTATACCTTGTTGACCGTGAATGCTAGATTTTTTTTTTGTTTGTGTAAATTGGTCATTTTATAAAACGGCAGAACAAAAGAAACTACATCGAAGAAGACAGACTGTTGGTTGTTCCTATTCTGGCCTGGCATAAGTGTGTGGAATATGAGACCCTTCCAACAGAAATTGTTCCTTGTGAAAAGGCTGCGATTGAGAAGAGTTACAGGAAGTAAAACTTAAAGTATTCCATTCTAAAAACAGAGTCTAGCATAATATTTCAAAGTTGTTAATAGTAGCCCTGTTTTCTTGCATTTTTAGCTAGCTTGTCTGCTATCATGTTTCCGGTTCTATTGATAAAATATATCCCAAAGAATTCCCACAAGTCTGTAATATATTTATAGCTTCAGTAATGATAGTTTGGTTTCTCCAGTTTACTGCATTTCCTCTTCATGTTGCAAAATACATTATGCGGTGGCAATCTCCCTCCACCCAGAAATCTGTAAACTCCATGCTTTTTGCTCAAGGTGTAGAGAGTTAAAGCTTTTGCCACTTCTGGATTGGTTATATAGATGGTCTCAGTTTCAACTTTGATAGTTGTACATGTATCATTTTTAAATATTAAACCATAATCTATAGCAGAGTTAAAATATTTCCATAAAGCATTCATATCAAGTTTTTTTTTATTCAAATTAGGTGCCTTCTATTTTTGTTTTTTGGTTAACTCTCTTTTAGCTTCCTTAGACTGACTTATCAAGTCATTACTGACTGTGCTAGGAAGTGACCAGAAATTAAGGTGTCTTTGGTTTGCTAGAGATGTCTGCAAACTTGACTTGGATTTGTTCTGAAAAATTCTCAAATACCTCTCTTGCCATATCAACAAGCATTTAGTTGCCACTATTTCAATCATCTTCTCATTGTTTGAAACTGCAATCCACTTTCAGTAATACTCCAGAAAAGGAGATTCTGACATTAAATCAAACTGCAGGCCTGCTATAAGAGGCAACATCCAAACAGCCCAAGTATACTAATTAAACACAAGTATAAATTGGAAATTTGTAATAGCTTACATGGCTTTTCAAAGATTCTTCAGTGGGATCAATAACATCATGTTAGTAAATATTCACTAAAGCACTCTTAATATGCCAATTTTCTATAAGCCTATCAAGTTCTATAATTTATATATCCATGAATCATTGTAGTGTTCACCAACGTACAAAAGAGATGTGGTTCAGTAGTTGCATAAGTAACGGGAGCACTTTATGTAGAAAAGTCGGATCACTAAAAGCTTGAGTATTAACCGGCTCAACAAAATACGAATTTGGTCAATCATGTTGTTAAACATGCGTGATTCGGATAAAATCTATTACATCCACGCTAATTTTGTGTATAATGCATTTAATGGCTCATAAAAATCCAGCACATACACATATAATAATATTTTAATTATACCTATTAATACTTGTAGTAGTGAAAAACCCCTCCGGCTACGATATGATCAGGCCACATACACTAAATATGTGGCCCTCTTTTCTTTTTGACACATTTTTTTTGTCCAACAAGATTTTTCTTAAAACAATTTTGATAAAGGAAATACCAACTGTTTATACGAAAAATATAACTAAATAAAAAAAAACCGAAACTTTTGTTTCCACTAGTTTTTATCGTGATGTATTTCTTTCTTCTTCCTAATATATCAAAACTCTCTCAAACAAAGTTGCAGACCATTTCCAACGTTAGAAAATCCGACCAAAACCTAAGCGATTGTCGAAGAAGATGAAGAAAAACATTCTTTATGAATCTCCCAACAGGAACAAAATAAAGCTCAACTCTCGAAAACAAGTGATTCTTTACGACACTTAATGATTGATTTTGTTTTCTGATTTCTTATGAAATTTTAATTTGATTAATCAAGTAATGTTGAAAGAAACGAAAACGGTGATTAAAATTGAAAATAATAAAAGGATTACCCTTTCCAAGAAGAGGGTATTACTAGATAACTGTTTATGCCAAAATTCTCATCAGCAAAAACAACCAAAGATCATAGTTTAAGATAGACAAAAATGACATTAACACAAGAGATTTAACGTGGTTTGGCTATGAATAGCCTACATCCACGGG
>JAJJMC010006603.1:547207-587421 GCA_023531435.1 Papaver californicum | reverse complement strand
CTAACAAATATAGATTAAATGGTAAAAATGTATCAATTAAGTGCTTAACAGCAGCTGAAGCAGCGACTGTAACAGCGACAGAATGAACGACAGTTCGCTGATGCTGTTTGTTCTTCAGCTGTTCTTCTTCTTCGGCAGCAGCAGAATTTTCCTGTTAACTTTTTCGGCGATTCTCTGTGTTTTCCCTCCCTCTTTCAACCCTTCTCTTGGCTATATATAGGGTGTACAAACCCTAGAGAGTCTTCTAAGTCAAATCAAACTCTTAAAACAACTCCCAATCAATCTCTGAATTTGTTTGAAACCAAAACAGGAACCAAGTCCTTTTCCCGTCCAAACTTGGATTTTCCAGCCAATTTTCCGGCGTGAATCACTCTTGCTTGATGTGTTTAAGCTTGTGTTGATCTCTTCTAGTCTTTGGGTAACTTAGAAACACTCAAAATCTCACAAAATCACGTAACTCCCTTATCAGAAGTTTTCTTCACGTGTTTCCGCCATTCTCGGATTTGAAATGAAAAGGGGGTGCCTTTATCATAAACGTGGGTGCCTTAATCACTTTTGATGGGTGCCTTTAACAAATTTTTGAGCCTAATTTTCCACAAATATTTATTTCTCGAAAATACCTACAAAGACATAAAAAGACATAATAAGTACAAAAATGAACACTATCGAAACAGATAATCGAGTGTAATTTAGACACAAAAATGTGTCTATCAGGTTCTAACTTCAAACCTCCCTGAAACAATCTTTCCAACTCTAGTACAATTGATATTTATTAGAAATTATGCATATTGGTCTTACTCATAAGACGTTAGCACATTAGCCTTTTACGATTAAGAGAGTTACGCCTTCTTATTTGTGCTAAGTAGCTAGTATTGGCTTTGCTAGGTATTTTCTTCAAAAATATGCCTTTCTTCCCAATATATGTCCTACATTGAATCTTATATGAATTCCAACAAGTCTCCTTGCTCAAGGATCCCTCTACAATATTTGGCCTCAAAAGCCTCTCAAACTTACGATAAGTCGCTTCTAAGCTAATACTTAACCAATAAATATACCATGTTATTTTCAGACAAGTACATGACCACAAAAATTCCGAGACTCGACACTAGTCAGTCTGACTATCAATCAAGTGAGTCGCACAACTTACCTCACTAACTTAGCAAGTCATTTGACTTGACTTGACTTAATCAAAACCATAGCGGTTTGTAACTCCACTATTCCATGAGTTATCAAATACAACATGGGGGGTCCTCATTGGGGTATTGGTCTGGCGTATATGGCATCATAGGTTGTCACATAACCCCCACGAACAAGAAGGTAATAAGAAGTGGGCGGTTAGTGAGCAGTTGAGAGGATGAGGAGTAGTGGTCAGACATGTCTTCCCTACTTTCCGGGAACCACCCCACTAAAATCTCCACAATCATCACTTCTCCATCTCTCCCTAACTTCCACAACTTACGAGAATATCAATGTGTCTTCTTTAAACTATAAATAGATGATTCTCATCTATTCGAAAAAAGACAAAACGAAACAACCACACAATCAGTCTGAAGAAACCAAAACCTACAGAATCAGCGATTCCTCTACGGAGAATCCATTCTTTTTCACACACTATTGATATTTCTCAACCTTTTTTGCTTCCCTACCCTAAGACCTACTCAAATCCTTTCCATCTTTGTAATCGCAGTAGGACGTGAATGACCATTTCTTCGTTTAGGCTCGTTCTGTTCGAACTTGATCTCTCGAACCTACTTGAAAGTACCACTTTGCAGTACATTTGTTTTCACCCTAAAACAGGAAGATTCAACACATTTAGAGGGTGTGAATTTTAGTTTTGACTTTGTGATTTCAGATCACAAAAAGTAAGACAATTTCCTATGCAGACACAATTTAACAAGGAAAACTCTTAAGTGTAAACCAAAGACCTGCACAATTTGTCATTCTTAGATCCCCAAAACTAGCATAGTTGCGGCATCTTAGATCCCTAAAACGAACACAACTTGGCATTTTTCCTTTTATTATTTAGCATATATCTCTAGTATTTTAGAAGATTATTGCATCTACTTAATAAACTTTTGAGCATATATCATCTACAGGTTTAATATTAAACTTAAATGTTATATCTTTATATCTGTTTTCTATACAATCATCTTCCTCTTTTTTACAGTGCGTGTTTGCTCAATTCACCGATTGTTAAATGAATTTTACAGCCGCAAAAGATAATGATCTTTGCATGGATTATGTTTTTTGTATCGAAGAAAGTATAATGAGAAATGCAGATAGCATCACAGCATTCTAAGATCGAGTTCTTCAATTTTTTGTCAACTCATTGGTAATGATCAAGGAAGTATTAGAAAAATATATTCATTACCGATTTCTCCATAATACAATTTGTGTATTATATCCACCGACTTGTTACAACTCTTTGTAACAACGGTCTTGTCTATGTATTACATCCACCAAATCCAAAATAAAAAAATAATAAAAAAGGGAAGATCAATCTAAAATAAATCACACATAACTTACTTGAACCGAGGCGAGTAATCTCTTTCCTTCAGAAGTTATTCATACCGTATATATGTTGTAACGGTTTTATAACGGCACATCTCCGAAGATACAATGGTTCCTTTCATCATTAACACAACATTAGAATAACAACGAAACAACAAACGTAATATGATATAGTACAAACTCTTCTTTAACTCTTGACATTATATGCAACTACATTATTCTAGTACTAATATTTGACTCTTAAATTTTTTAATATTTTGTAATGAGAATGAGTGGGGTTTATATAGATCTAAATATGACTCTTGGAGAAATCCTATTATGGAAAGTCACATACCTTAGGATAAGATAATTCAAATTGAAAATGTATAAGTGAATGGACACATCTTTTCACAACATTTTATCTCACGTTTGAATTTCAACTAACTAAATGATATTTCTATTCACAATTCCAACAGGAAGAACTACACACTCTCTATTGGACAGGTTTGAAGCAATACGGTTTATAGTTGTTTACGATACTAAAAAATATTAAGGGACTTCAATATGGATACAAAAGATGCAATTCTTGTGTATGCTGCACCTGTAAGGTGTGAATTCAAATTCGCTGAGGCTTATGAAATTATCTATGGATATATTAGTTCGTATTAAACTTGCATTGAAAAATGAATAAAGTTTTCTTTTAATTATGAGAAACATTTGTGCAAGTGAATTCCAATTCGACAACTAACAAATGTTCTTGTCATCCACTTGAAAATAACATTCTCTTTACCAAAATCTACTTTGTTCTACAGAACCTCATAGAAAAAGAAAGAAGAAACTTGTTTTGTTTTAGTCCCCCTGTATAAAGTAACTCTTAGATGAAATATGTAAAATATGGACTATTCTTCTTCCTACATCATTCTACTTGTCCTCTTTTGGTTATGAATTGAATGGTTTCGTTTCCTTTTATATCTCTTGATTGATGGAGTTCTCGAATTCAGTACTTGAGTTGGAAATATTGACTTCATTGCGAGTCTCAATATGCTCCTCTAATCGCCTTTATTGAATTTTTCAAATATACTACATAGAATTCCTTGAAAATTACAGTTTGATTACCATTTTCTCACTTGACTTCTTAGTTGAAATTACATTTGTCATAGTCATGTCTTTCCGTTTACAAGCTGAGTTTCTGTCTGGGCATCTATTAAGCTACTTAACTTAATATTGTTGTCTACTTGTCTTTTATATCTTGTTTCCTTCTGAGATAAGGTGGGTAGTGAAATGGGGTCTCAAATATTATTATTTGCTAATGATATATAAAATACTCAAAGAAAGCTACAAGCATTTTCTTAGTATCAGAAGAGGTCTAAGTGGTAATTGGTAGCTCTATAACATCATCAAAATCTGTCAAACCGTAAATCTAAGAAACCTACATTTGCAAACAGAAGAGGGTGAAACTCGCAACTTTATCGACCAAAAAATTCTAAGTAATGTAGTTAAATCCAGATATTTTTAGGGATATCAAAGTAACAAAAAGACAAGATTTACACATGGAAAAACATATCAATATAATACTTAATTGTGCATCTACTACCGTATTTTTGTAGTGTACCTCTATTATGTCTCTGTTTGAAGCCTTCTTTTTGAACAATGAGTTATTATTTTTTTCTGATTTTACCATCACTTGACCGTTTAAAATGACCCCCGCTGATGTTAAATCCCGTTTTTCAAGCATAATAATTGCATAAATTGTACAATTTGTCCTATGACTCAAACGACATTCCTATTTTTGGAATATACTCAGTTGTCATATCATTTAAACTCTCGACCAAATTTCCATCTTCACTTAATAAATGTTCATCAATTTCTACACTGTCACCGTGAAGTACACTGGCTGAATCGTTATCAACAATTGTCTCATCTAAACTTACATTAAAATCCCATAATGGGACATTATATCTTCACTTCATCGAACGTATTGCTAGTCTGCAATGTAATACAAATCAAGTGTTATGATATTAACCAAAATTGTGACAACTTATTATAGTACAACCAAGTTGACAGCAATCAAAAGGGAGTGAAAACTGAAGATGCACAAGACCTAATGGTTAAATTTTCTAAATAATGTAAATTTTACATACATAATATTGTGCACTATTAACTAGTTGATCAAGGTGGCCGAAGATTAGGTTCAAAAAAATGTGTTAGTGACGAAAAAAACATTAATTACAGAATTCAGAAGTATGAGCAGCAAATAAAAGAACAAGATTCAAAGTGAGATGCATCTGATATTAATCTACTCGAGTTTTCTGGTCGGATATACAAGCAGAGAAAATTGCACTTCTTATCTTTATGGCATGCTTTAAATATAACCTAACTAAAATATATTTATACCATACACTTCAAGTATAGCACAAGTATTCTATAACCCTCTTCTTAAAAAGGAAAATCTTCCTTTTATCTTCAATTTTAGTCACCCATTTTCGTTTCTTTCTACATTACTTGAGTAATCAAATTAAAATTTGATAAAAAATACTCCCTTCGTTTCTGAAAAAGTGTTATTATCACTTTTTCATTTTAGCCTAAAAATAGGTCAATTTAAAAAAGTGATAGTAACTCTTTTCCTGAAACGGAGGTCGTAAAAAACAATTAATTAATCATAAGTGCAGTAAAGAATTACTTATTTCTAACCTTGAGGTTTATTTTGTTCATGTTGGGTGGTTCATTAAGAGTATTCTTCTTCAACTTCTTCGATAATCACTTAGGTTTTAGCCGGATTTACAAAGGTTGGGAATATTCCGCAACTTTGTTTGAGAGAGTTTTGATATTTCGGGAAAAATAAATATACCACGATTAAAAAGAGACGAAACAAAAGTTTGTTTCCTTAGGTAGTTATATTTTTCATATAAGCAGTTGGTATTTCCTTTATCAAAACTGTTTTAAGAAAAATCTTGTTGAACACAAAGACGTGTCAAAAAGAAACGAGAGGCCACATACTCGACCATATCGTAGCCGGAGCAGTGTAAAACACTAATGATTTCTGGTAGATGACCCGTTTTGATAATAGATAAAATCAGGGCTTATTTCAAGCTAAAGAATTTAAGAGCAAAGCCAGTGAGGTGGATATATTGACTAATTGCCAATTACCACCCATAGTG
The DNA here is from genome assembly GCA_023531435.1 of Papaver californicum. Classification (NCBI taxonomy): domain Eukaryota; kingdom Viridiplantae; phylum Streptophyta; class Magnoliopsida; order Ranunculales; family Papaveraceae; genus Papaver; species Papaver californicum. The sequence continues at coordinate 581,773 of JAJJMC010006603.1, read as the reverse complement.
GGATGGATAAACATAAAAATGATTTAGCAAATGGATATTTGTAGGAGTTTACTAATCGAGGCTCAAGTTACACCGAGACTTGTCCCAGGTTGAGACGATCGGCTTAACTTGGGTCTAGGAAAATAGATTTTTTAAAGTTAATTATTTTAATTAGTTATATATATATATATGTTAATTTTAAAATAAAAATTGATCTTGTTTAATTAAAAAATTATTTATTTATATAAAAAACTGACCCACCTATCAAAAGATATTTATTTATATAAAAATTAGGTTTATTTGTTTAATTTAATAATTCTCCCATTTATAAAAAAATAGAATTTGCCAAATCACATAGACAGATATATTAGCCAATATACCAATTTCTATTAGAATTACTCTTAATAGACCTATAACACGTGTGGCAGTGAGAATAAAAATAGCATCACCACGTAGGCATATTAAAAAAAAAAATATCTTTCACAACATCTTCAAAACTTACCTATTCGTATCCTCTCTATCTTCTTATTCGAGCACTTTTATAACTCTCTCCCACCTCCAAGGATAAATATATATTACGGTGACCACCGCCACCAAAATCCTATCTCTCTTTCTGAATCATATCATGTGTTCCCATTTCCCAACTTTTAGTTAAAAAAAGAAAAACTATTAACTATCGAACCCCTTAATTTTATTCTGTGATCTTTCATCTGCTCCATCAAATCCTACGTACTGGCTGACATTCAAATCAAATGAAGAGTATGCAAAATAAAATGATAAATTAACTTTAGTATCAAAATCAAGCGGTGAATTGGTGACGTGAGTGAACTAATTATTCCGTCCAAGGAAGTGATTTTACAGAAACAATAACGTTAAATGTAAAAGTTTGGCAAAATTCGGTTCCATGGGAGTCGATCGTGGAATCTCTGTGATTTTATTTTACTGATATATCCTTTGTTGTTAATGAATTTACATAATTTATTACTGCCGGATGATTTGAATGAGGGAAACTTAGTTACGTAGGAGTCTCCTATTAAAAATAGCTCTTTTCTTTATACTTCTTAGATAAGTGAGATTTTTAGCATTTGTACCATTTTTAAGGAAAATTGCCGAAAACATGAAAAAGGTTGATTTTTATTATTTTTTCATTATTTACCCTGTGTTTGACGTATTTCAGAAACTAAAAGGTAGATATTTGTAAATGTTATGTCATTAAAAACCTTTTTAAAAGACCCATGTAATGAGTATAAACATGATTATTAAATTCTTTATAGTTCCAGCGAAAAACTTAACATTGTTAGAGCAACTCCACTAGGATGGGTGTATTGGCTAATTTATCAAATATATCTCCACAGTGAGATGGGCAAACCCAAAAAATGGGTTGGTAAATTTGTCAACTCAACCTGAGCCGCTCGGCCACAACGGCTCTTATCTCTCTCCCTATAAATTCAAACATTTTCAAGTCCAAAGTCAAACCTTATCCACTCCAAAATTCTTTTATTTTCACTTCAATCTTAATCTTTCTATCTCAAACTCTTGATCTCAACTTCTGTTCTAAACAATTCTGAAAAAACAATGGCTACCTCACAAACACAAAATACTGAATCAGGAAAGGGTTCATCAAAGCCTCACGGTCCAAAGTTTAATCTCATAGAAGATAAAGCTATCTGCAAAGGATATGTATCATGTACGCTTGATGTTGTCAATGGTGTTAATCAAGCCCATGCTACCCTTTGGAAGAATTTTTTTTGAAAAATTGACGAGGAAACTGGGAATCCCAATAAACGTGACTTATTGTCAGGTCGTTTTCATATAATCAACAAAGACACGAGCATTTGGACTCGTGTGATAATGCAAGTGAACCGCAAAAGAACAAGTGGTGATAGAAAAGTCGATATAGTAGGTTAGTTTTATTTTAAATTGTTTAATTAATTTTTGAAACTTTTATCTAGTTATTATAATAACTGTTGAAACTGCAGATGCGAAAAAATCGACATGCATGGAAACTCAAAGAAGATACGAGTTTCAAACACAAAGAATGTTTCCAAATCCTCAAAGTCCTGAACTGATTTAACCCCGAAATGTTGAATGGATATCAAGTACCAAAGCAATCCCCTTACGAGACGACAAATGTTTCTCAAGGGTCTCAATCTACTTATTCTTCACCAGAAACAACCTCAACTCCACAACCCAATATAGGCGTATCCTAGTATGGTATTACTAATCTTAATGTTGATTGAAATACAGAAAGATATGATGTACCAGGCAACAAAAAAGCTAAAAGGATCAAAAAGGCGGCTAGAAGCCATTGAATCTTTAACTTCAGATGTCAACTTTCAAGAATTTTTAAAAAACAAGAAAAAACTGATATCGGTAAAATGGTAGAGCGTAAGAAAATGGATGCAGAAATTAGAAGAGATCACAAGGCACTTGAACAAAATCTTTTTAATGCTCACATGAGAGGAATCTTGGGAATGGACACGTCAAAAATGAATGAGACACAATTTCGACTCTGGCAAGAAAAAAATAAATAAAATTGAAGCACAGAAGGCACAACAATGCCCAAACTCAGTTGACGTTGATTCTTATAAGGAGGAGAATGAGGATATCAATAATGCCATTGTTCCACTGAATTAGTTTAGTTTAATTTCGATGTAATCCTATGTTTTGCATTCAATCTAATCCTTAGTTTCAATGTAATCATTTAGTTTCAGTTTTAGTTTCAATTTCAGTATTATTTTTTCACCAATTTAATCCTTAATTTCAAATTCAATGTTTGATCCTTAAATTACACAAATCAAATTAAAAAAAATATGATTGAAATAATAACTAAAAAGTTCAAAAAATAAAACTAAATCCTGTGAGGGTTTCTTCTTCCAAAATCATCCCACAAGTGTGTAGTGAGATCCTCCCTTAGCCTAACATATAATCCTCTATGTTCAATTCTCGCTTCTACCATTTTGTAATCTCTTGCTGGCACACCGTGAAGGGGTTGAACATCTTTCCTCGAATCTTGATGTGAATAACTTTTCCAACTAGGATCCCGTTGGGTCTCCTCGATTACCATATTATGCAAAATCATGCAGGTGAGCACAACCTTATTCATTTCTATTGGTTTAACGCACGATATGGTCCACACATTAAATGGAACTTCCTTCTCAAAACTCCAAATGCTCGTTAGACATCCTTCTTAACCGTCATCTATTTTCCGTTAAAATGTTGTTTTGCACGTTCGCCTTAGGATACTGAGCTAAGCTTGAACTAAAGTGGACCATTGTGGATAAATTTCATCCACCAGAAAATACCCATTATTATAGTTATTGTCGTTGACAGTGAAATTTGAAGCTGGAGCAGTTCCATACTTCAGTTCTTCAAACAAAGGCGATTTATGTAAAACATTGATGTCGTTATTTGAATCTGGTAGTCCAAAAAAAACATGTCATATCCAGCAATCATAAGAGGCCGCTGTTTCCATAACAACAATTGGTTTTGTGAAGTGGCCCTTATACTGACCCTGTCATGTATAATTAAATCCATGACACACTCAATGCATACAATCAAGGATGCCCATCACTTCGAGAAATCCTCTTTTGGTGTTTTCATCTAGTATTCGGTCGACATCATCTTGTGTTGGTTGTCGTAAAACATGGACTAAAATGGTTGATTAGAATTTCGCAAAATATTTTGAGATTTTCGTATGTTTTTATTTTTTTCATACGATAATACTCATCACAGGCATCCGCCGGCACACCATAACCTAGAATCATTAGGGATGCAGTGACCTTTTGTTCAGGACTATGTCCTCGTATATTTAGTGCATCAAAATTGATAGTTGAATTTAGGGTTTACCAGACAAAGCTCTCTAATAACCCACATGACCAAGTGTTGTGGCATGCGGAAGCGACGTTGAAAATCTTCATCAGAGTACACACTTCTATTAATAAAATAATTACACATCATTTTTTGATGTTCTTCCTCTCGATATCTCCATGTCCGTCTTCTTATCAATACGGCTCGTCGTTCTGGATCTCGCGATATTTGCCCTGAGTATAATTGTATCATATGGTTGGTCATCCTTCTTTCATCGTCTGAATCTTCAGCCATTTGATCAATCTGTAGCATAATTCCTTGAGCCTGTTGTAGCCATGGTTCCCATAACATTTGTGTTTCTTCATTTTCTACTTCAGGATCCATAAGTTGAGATCAAGAGTTTGAGATGGAAAGATTAAGATTTAAAGTAGAAGAATTTTTTAGTGAAGAAGTTGTGATTTTGGAGTTGAAATTGTTTGAATTTATAGGGAGAGCTGTTGAGATTTTCGAGGAAACCTGATCCACTCGGCTCAAGTTGCCTCGATCAGAATAGTTTGAGTCTTTTAGCTAATTTTTCCACTGCCTAAAATCGTATTTGCCTATCCACATGGCTTGACTAATTGGAAAATATACCAATACCCATTGGAATTGCTCTTAGTTATTAGTAAGGATTTATTTAGAAAAATAACGTATAAAAAATGAAAAGTATCACTCAATTTGGGGGAAAAAATAAAGTAAAAAATTCACTTTTATAGGACGGAGGGAGTATTATTTAGATATAAATTTAATATTTTGGAAAAATCCTTACTTTTTTTTAGAAACAAAAATTTCCTTAATTTCATTTTTCAAGTAAGATTTTTTTTTTCCCGTAGTTTCCAATTTATATGAACCATGTGGAGTATTTTAATTGGTTCTTCCTCTATACATGATAAATTTTTGATATGGGCGTTTTTTGATGGAGGCATGGGGGAGAAATTATATGTTGATATGTGTTTTTCCTATTATTTGTTTTAACAAATTTTGTTTCCAAAAATATCAAAGATAAAATATATTCAATTAAGATAACTATTTTTTCTCCAAAAATACACTTCTTTTGCATTTTTGGAAATAAAATTTATTAGAATCAATTTATAAAAAAGACACATGTCAACATATGATTGTCCCCCATACCCCCATCAAAAATGTATCCCTCTATACACCCCCTAAATAAGTAATGATGCCCTTTTTATCTTTGTATCCTGATTTTATCTTCCTACCTTGTCAAAATTTCAAGTTTTGTATACCCCTAAACATTAGGAAAATGGGACATAAACCCCTATTTGTATGCGTAAATTTCTCTGTGAATTCGATTATGAAACAATCATAACCCAAACTGCTAAAAATTAATCCCAATTCCACCCATGAAATTTTTCAATCTCCATTAATATCAAATTTATAAAACCCCTCTTCATTACATTAGTGAGTTTTCCATTAGAAGTTTATGCGGTTGATTTAAATTTCAGTTCCCACATGAATCTTTGTAGTCTCTTCGCTTTGATCTACGAAAACATGACTGTTGTATGAAAAAGCAAGAACTAGAATTATTATAATAGATCTTAAATTAGTTTAAAGTTTTTGATTCTTCGCTAGTGCTATAAAAAGATTTAAAATTCCTAGAAAAAAAAGTGATATGGGATTAAACTTTTTCACCAAGAGGTAAGGGTAAAAGAAACAGAATTTGAAGGCAAACCTAAAACCTTTCCCGTAAAATTTTTCTTCTTTTTTCTTCTTTTTTCTCCGAATGAAGCTGGTAGACCCACCTCTGAATTCACATTCCCATAAGAAACATAAGCCAACTTTGAAGTTTAAATGCATTAATTAGTAAATTTGATTGATTGCACTGAAATTCCAACTACATTTTTTGTTTCTAATGCCAAAATATAATAGCTAAAAATCTAACTACCACATCCCAAACTGATTCATGGTGATAGCTTTATATTTGTGCATACACAAAAGGATTTAACTGTTAAGGTAAATGGACAATTGTCCTTTCTAAAATTTGAGAAATTATGTAAATACGCTTAAAAAGATGAGATATTCACATAATTATCCTCCCAAATTTTATAATTTTATATTAATAGTTTAAAAATTTTAGATATTCACGTAGTTGTCTTTTTAAATTTTGTAAAATTACACTAATAACTTAGAATTTTTAGATTTTTATATTATTGTCCTTCTAAATTTTGTAAAATTACTATAATAATATTAAATTGTTTATGTGTTTTTTATAATTTAATTAAAAAATACTAATAATATGTTTGGATAATATAGAATTCAATGTAAATACCAAAATTTGTGGTGATAAAATAATATATTATAAATTACTCAATCTAGTTTTAATAAAAATGTTTGACACCTTGTGTCGTATGTCAAAAACATCTTTAATAACCAAAACTTATAACCAAAACTTATGGGAAAAAACGTCAAAATATTTTGGGCCGCCTTCGGTCGCCAATTTTTACGTAAGTGATATCTTATAGTGTACATATTTATCCCCAAACATAACTTCTTTTTGGCTCCGTCGCTGATTTGGACTAAAGATTCTTATTCAATGTTTTTTTACCTTTCTCTTATTATCATGACCTCTCTTTTATTTTACCATTCCAGATTCATACACGTGGTATAAAATATTTTACCATTCCAGATTCATACACGTGGTACAAAAGAACAAGACTAAAGCGGCGAGTGTTGAGCGTGAATCCAAACATTTTTATTATGAAAAACAGTAAACTCCATCCAAACCTCAAATAATGAAACTTGGGAAACTAAAAATCTGAAATCATGATCCCCATGATGTTCACCAACTAGAATTATAAATATGAAATTCGACTGTGAACTAAGTCTCTAGCTCTGTGGACTACTTTAGAGTGAGTGGGATACCATTTCCCCCCCGACAAATGAGAGCCTAATCGCACGCGCCTTTGGGGAGTAAAAGCAGTCTCCTAATGGTAGTACTGCATTTATTCTAAGGCAAACATACTCCATAAATATCTATCCATCAAATCATACAAATGTATAAAACCTCATCCAACAGTTGATTATTATGAGGCTCATGAATTCATAAGATCCTAGGTCACCATGTTATCATTTTTTTTTTACTTACACTTTTCTCCATTCTTTTATCTTATTGTATTTTCTGTTCTTTTATCTTGTGTTTTTCAGTTATGCTCATCATCATCGTCTACTCCAATTCACTGACTTGACTCCATGTTCTAAGAGAGAAAAAAGAAAAGTGATGGGATTTGAGGATGGTAATAAAGAAGAAGATGGAAGATTTGATCAAGGGTTTAGGACTAGACTATCTAGCTTAGCTTATAGACATTGATCTTATCTTTTCTTATTTTCTTTTTTGGTTAAGGGTCCATATTTTGTTAGTCCTTCATCTAAACATTTCTTACTTCTCGGCATGTTAATGGATGAAACAGAGAGACTATACAAAACTGTTAAATTTGAAATCTAAAATTTGGTAACATAACTGTTCAACAAAAGAAATTTGAATTACAAGTACAAATGAATCAACTGATTGATCTACCAACCAGATGATAAGTAAAACAAGCACTAGTGCAAAATATATTGAATTAATAAACGTCTGTCATTCACATTGCTAGTAACACCCATGGATTTCTAGAATGAACCGCCATGTATATACTACTGAAAACTGATAAGCTGAACATGTTCTGAATGTTAACAGAAGTTAATTCGATAATAGAGATAAATGGATAGTAACTGAAGTTCAAATGCAAAACAGATTAAGCCGTTTACACTAAACTACCTGTTGAATCCATGAAAACACCAGAAAACACAACCAAACCATTATCCAAATATTGGGTTCTTAACAGAATCATATATTGGGTTTTAAACAGAAACAGGGAGCCCTAAATTGTGAATAATTAAAGAGAACAAAAATTGGGTAGAAAATTTAATCAAAGGTTAATACTAAAACAAAAAGCAACAAATTGGAAGAAGAATACCTATTAAATTCGTGCTCTGGAACAAAGAAATCGAAGAGAGAAATGAAGAGAGATTGAAACCAGAGAGATTGAAGAGAATCTCTAAAGAGTAACGACCCAAAAGATTGAAATCAATGAAACCAGCAGATAAATGGGAGAACAATGGAGAACTAACGACCCAAAGAAAAACCAGAGAGATTGAAGAGAGAAATGAAGAGATGGAGACGCGGAGAAATGAAGACAGAAGAAGGATCGATATCTTTAATCTTCTGTAGCGAATCTGGATCATTGGATTAGATTAGAGTCTAATCTAACGGACAAAAAAAACATATCGGAAATATCGGGTTATACCAGTATTGGACCGTACCGGACGATTTTTTCGGCCAAATACCGTATCGCCGATTTTATGTGTTTCGTTTCGATATATATCCGATACCAGTAAAAGCGGCGAAATATCGACTTTACCAGCCGGTACGTACTACACTGGTTATAATGCATACTTTTTTCATTTTGGTTGCTCTTGCTTTTCTCAAAGTTAAGAAATAATTCAAAGCTAAAAGGATTTCCTTCTAAGCTTACATTTTTTCGCCTTTATCTTTTGCTATAGACCACCATTAAACCCAATCTCGATAAAATTTGGCCCGTAAATTCAGCAAGTTAAGCTTGTCTAGCAGTAAATTTTGGTATTTGGCGAATTTGGCCGGATGCACTTTTAAAGTACGCTCCATGCCAAGCTCACTTTGATTCACACTAGTGAAAACTTTCGGGTTACTTTAGTCATCCTAGTGAAAACACATCTACGATGCTCATATTATTGGAATCTTTTAACAACATAAATTTTAAAAATAAAAAAATCTTTTGTTTAACAATAGTTACTTAATATTCTTATTTGTACTGATTACTAGATAATTCAAACAACTTTCTAAATATATAAATTTTATAAAAATCTGATCTATATTTTGTATAAAGATTTGAATTTTTTATTTATTTATGTAATTTTTCGAAATATAGTTGTTATCGATTAATGATGTTGGAGGTTATATTAGTAATATCAGAGTTACAATAACCTACCTAATATTTAATAAAATATAAGTGTAGTTAATTTCGGCCGGTACGACCGAAATATCGCCGGTTTTACCGGTATTGGCCCTCACCCGATACGAAACAACCTATACCGGTGGAACGGTTTTTATTCGAAAATATCGGTCGACATTGACCAATAGGTTTAACCGAAATGGACCGGTACGGCCGAAACTAAGGTTTTTAATTAAAAAAAAAACCAAAAAATAAAAATTTTCTTATCATTGTTCTAGGGTTTTTAATTGTTATTCATGCTTTTTATGGTATTTTAGAAAAATGAGTACTAGTTTTATATCTTAATAGGTCCAATATGGAAAAACGTTTGATATAATAATTATAGGTACAAAATATGCGGAGCGATATTTACCGATATTTGGAACCGAAATATCCCCGATACAAAGGTGCACCAGTGTATCGTTCTCGACCGGTACAAACCGAAATCCCATATTGACTACATGAGGTACACTAAATTAGACATATACCTATTGACATTTTGGTTTTCTAATTTTCTAGGGAAAATTGGCATGCCCTGTCGAAAAAATATCCCGCAAAAAAAATGGAAAAATGCTCAACCATCTAGTTTTCCATCTAAATGGTCAAAACAAGTACACATGTGCAGTAATGCGTGTGGTGATGGATGGCTACAGCTACAGATGTGAACTTCAATTATTACCATTTAACACTCACCTTCTCTATATATTACCGACGTGTACTTCGATAGAATTTCGCCATATGTCAGTAGAAAAAGATAAACGGCTACTGATGAGATATCGTTTTATTACCTTAATGACCTAACCTTTATCTTCGACACTTATTTATCTATCAATGTTTTTTCCACAAGTAAATATTTATTTGCTACAATTATATGTGTCGCAAATTTAAGTTTGATTAAAAAAACATAGTTTATAATTGGGATTTCCAGAATAAAAATTCCTTACACCTGCACAAATCTTGCACCTGAATACAGGTATCTAGCTATCACATTCTTAATTAAATATAAACCAATATATCAATTGCAGCATCACATACGAATCAAAACCAACTCAATCATTCAGTCAATCAAATATGAACTTAATATCAATGAATCTAACAATCGCACATACTTGAATGAAAATTATAACAAAAGAACACCTAACTTCCTATAACTGCATGTCTGGGACCACAATTTAACATCAATGTTGAGCGTATACAGTTTTGATATTCAATAAGAACACATGCACTGAAGGACATTAAAGGCATGAGCAACTTAGGTTCGATACTTCATACGCTTCACATACGCATCAAAATCACCAAGGTTACTAACAAAGCACGAGAAATTATGTCAATTCTGAAATTGAAACTGATAGAATAATATTTTTTAAACTAGCTCAGCTAAGTATAAGGTACAACCATCTTCGCCACTCTATAGGGAGATGTTATACATAAAGCAGAATCAATGTTCTGCTCACTTCTTACAAGCTGAACCTTGAGCATATTGTTTCGCATATCTAACAACAATCTCAATCGCACATGTACAAGGCAAATGTTGTCACAATAGCTATCTGTGTAACAACAATATTGGTTCTGCAGCAATGGAAAACACTAAATAGGAGAAATTGTTAAGGTTAAGAAATCTCTGATTGATACACACAATGGACAGAGCCACCTGCTCAGCAAATTGTCCTTAGCACAATAGTCCTCGGGTACTCCTCAATAATGAGAGATGCTATACCCCAACAGAGGAGATGTGTCTAGGATAGAACTGCTCGTTATGACTAATATAAGCACAATACTAGTCACCCTCTAAAACTTAACAACAATTAAGATGAAAGAGAAATAAACGAGCAAAGTGCAAAAAACAAAGCAAGAAGAGGGGAAAAAAAGACAGGATAGTAGCTGCTTCTGGAGTGAGTTCAAATGGTGAAATTCGTTTTCTTTTATAGGTAGAAGAAGAGAATGTGTCAATCAATTCCATGCATGAATCACGGACATTATGGTTGAAATTTAATTCCACGCATGAAGCACGAAGATAATGGTTAAAACGGATTTAAAACGGTTAATAATAATTCTCTCCTAAAATCTCATTGGGTCATACGCCCCCACATTTAAAACAAGATTTATATTAGTCATAAATTCTTTTAAGAAAATATATTATGTTCCAAAAAACGTAAGTCTTGGTTGGTCCGCAGCCTCAGCTATGCCCGCACCCGCAAGCATACTCATTCCCGCAGCAGTAGCCACAGTCATACCCGCACCCGCAACCACAACAGCAACCACAACCGCAACCACATCCACAACCACAACCACGGCCGCATCCGCAGCCGCAAGCACGCAAGCTCGCAAGCCGCAACCGCAAGGGTGCGTGCTTCGGTGCGAAGCACCGCACATGTGTGAAAAGTATGTTTGCTCTAACTATCCCATTGTATTAGTCCTCCCCCAACCACAAAAGCTTTTAAACCCTAAGGGTCCTCCCTTATATGCAATTTTTGTGGTAATAAAGAGAGGAATCATCTTTAGTTTCTTCAATGTGGGACTAAAGGTTCATTCACAAAAGTGAAAATGATCTAGTGTCCCTTAGTGACTACTTGGTACTAAGGTTCATTCCCACCAAGACTAAACTCAAAACATTTATAAGTTCATTTTCTCCAACAATCCCCCATATGAATGAAAACCCGAAAAAAATTAGAAATCAGAAAGCGAGAAATACCACTTAGGCAATAGGTGTTCATAAGGTCTTGAACCTTTGCTTAGTGAGAAATTATCGGAATTACTTGATGGACAGTGAACGCGATGTCTTGAACTACGATCGTTTGGTGTAGTTCATCAATAACTTCCACGCGTGATATCGCTCTAGGTGCTATTAAGTTTGTGCTGTTGTGTCCATTTTGTCCCTGGACGTATCCCGTTTCTCAGAATGCTCTAGAGAATCAGATCAATTATCATATGAAGCGGCCCACTTCCTCATTCAGATAGGTGAGTTCTATCAAGAGTGTTTACTGCTACACCCCACTTCAATTTTAAATTGAAACTATAAAACTCATTAAGACTTGATAAAATTCATCCTTCACATGCAGTCACATTATCACGTCTACACCATAGGGAAGGGACAGAAAATGAAATTCTCTGATAGTGTTTCCTTTTACCCCACCATAAATTAGTTGTCTCATTCGAAACCTTGATCTTGGGATCTCCAGTCAGTAAGGTTGATTATCCTTCATGGCAAGTTTAATTGATGAGCTTAAGCCCCATCCCCCTCGATGCATTACTAACTATCTTCTTGGAAAAACCTTTCGTCAAAGGGTCCGCGATATTCTCCTTAGACCTCACAAAGTCAACAAAAATAACGCCAATTGAGATTAGTTGTTTTAAGGAATTGTGTCTTCTACGAATATGTATAGACTTCCCATTATAGTTGTTGTTTTTAGCATTAGCTATTGCAGCTTGACTATCACAATGTATAGATATAGCTGGCACAGGCCTATGCCAAAGATGAATTTCTTCTAAAAAACATCTTAGCCAAGCGGCTTCCTCTCCTGCTTTATCTAACGCAATAAACTCCGATTCCATAGTGGATCGAGCTATACATGTATGTTTGGAACTCTTCCAAGATACAGACCCGCAAGCTAGAGTGAAGACATGTCCACTCGTAGACTTAGACTCCTCTGAGTCTGATATCCAGTTTACGTCACAAAATCCTTCAAGGACCGCAGGTATCTCCCATAACTTAAACAAAAGTTCAAGGTGCACTTCAAGTACCTTAACACTCTAATAAGTGCATCCCAATGCTCCTGCCCTGGATTACAAGTATATCTACTCAACCTACTCACAACATAAGCAATGCCTGGTCTCTACAATTCATTAAATACATCAGACTTCCTATAACACGTGAATATTCAAGTTGTGAAACTCCATAACCCTTATTCTTTTTGAGTCTACAATAAGGATCATAAGAAGTACAAGCAGGTTTACAATCAAACTAGTTATATCTTTTAAGCACAGATTCAACATAATGATATTGACTAAGACTATATCCATTAGAATGTCTTCTAATCTTCATCCCTAAAATCACATCTGCAGGGCCTAAGTCTTTCATGTCAAAGTTCTCATTTAGCATGTTCTTTTTGGAATTAATTACATCCATGTTTGTACCAAGTATAAGCATATCATCAACATACAAGCATACAATCACACAAGCATCATTCACAAGTTTAGTATAAACACACTTGTCAGATTCATTTATTTTAAAACCACTAGAAATCATCACATGATCAAATTTTTTATGCCACTGTTTAGGTGCTTGTTTCAAACCATACAAAGATTTATTCAGTTTACAAACTTTGTTTTCACAACCTTTCACTACAAAGCCCTCAGGTTGGTCCATATAAATATCTTCATCTAATTCACCATTTAGAAAAGTTGTTTTTACATCTGTTTGATGTATCTCTAAGTTATGAATGGCAGCAATAGCAATTAACATCCTAATGGAAGTAATTCTCGTAACTGGTGAATAAGTATCAAAGAAATCTACACCTTCTATCTGTTTATAGCCTTTAGCTACTAATCTAGCTTTATATTTTTCCACAGTTCCATCCACTTTACGTTTCCTTTTGAAGATCCATTTACAACCTATGGTTTGCACCCTAGAGGTAAATCTACAATCTCCCAAGTATCATCCTGTATAATGGAATCCATTTCACTAATGGTAGCTTCTTTCCACCATGGAGTTTCAGAAGAAGTCATGGCTTCTCTATAAGTCTGTGGATCAGTCTCAGCTAAGCATGTTATGAAGTCTGGCCCAAAAGATTTTTCAGTTCTAAGTCTTTTACCTCTTCTAGGCTCAAATTCATCTTCCTCTACAGGTAATGTCTGACTAGTAGAAGGGACATCTAGGGTATTAACACATATCATGCGAGATTCAGATTTCAAAGGAAAAACATTTTCAAAAAACACAGCATCCTTAGATTCCATAATAGTATTCACACCAATTTCAGATATTTCAGAACTCACAACCATAAATCTATATGCAGTAGTATGTTCAGGATACCCTATGAAGACATAGTCAACAGTTTTAGGTCCTATGTTGGTTCTCTTAGGTGGAGGAATGGAAACCTTAGCCAAACACCCCCACACTTTAAAGTATGCATAAAAAGGTTGTCTACCTTTCCATAACTCATATGGAGTTTTGTCTGATCCTTTAAAGGGTACTCTGTTCAAGACATAGAAAACTGAGAGGACGGCCTCCCTCCACAAGTTTGCAGGTAGTCCTGAACTAATTAACATGAAATTCATCATCTCCTTAAGGGTTCGGTTTTTCCATTCAGCCACACCATTAGATGGTGGTGAATAAGGAGGGGTTACTTCATGTATAATTCTGTGTTCTATGAAAAATCTCATATAGGAATTACATATTCACCACCACGGTCATACCTAACAGTTTTAATGGTAGCACTCATTTGGTTTTTAACTTCTAGTTTATAAATCTTAAAGGCTTCTAAAGCATCTTCCTTTCCTTTAAGTAAATATATGTGACAATACCTCGTACAATCATCTATAAAAGTGACAAACCATTTCTTACCACCTCTAGTTTGAACTGATTTCATGTCAACTAGGTCTGAATCAATTAATTCTAAGGGTTTAGAATTTCTCTGAATATTTTTCCTATAAGATTTTTTAGCAAATTTTAATTCTACGCATATTTCATATTTATGTTCATTTTCTAAACTAAATATGGGTATGCAGCCTATGCTAGCTAGTTCATTCATTGATTTATAGTTTACATGACCAAGTATACCATGCCAAACATTCAATAACACACAAACATAAGAAGAATCAATTTTATTCATTTCAACCGAGGTTACATTCACTTTGTAGAGACCCTCAGTCTTATAACCCTTTCCTACATAGTCCTTACCCTTAGTTACAATAACTTTCCCATATTCAAAAACAAGTTTAAAACCATTATCATCTAAAACACCACAAGATACAAGATTTTTGCAGATGTCCAGAACATGAAGAACTTCATTCAATGTGAGAGTTTGCCAGAAGTGAGCCTTAGCCCAACTTTGCCTTTTCCCGCAACCTGTGTTGCGGATGAGTTACCCATGTAGAGTTTCTCCCCTTCCCCAACTTTCTGATAGGAGGTAAAAATATCTTTGTTTCCACAGACATGTTTAGTAGCACCAGAGTCTACCCACCAGTCTCTCACATTGGTTATCAAATTGACTTCAGACATCGTGCCATAAAACTCGTTCTGTTGCTTTCAACCAAATTAGCATTGTTTTTCTTGTTATTAAAGTCCTTACGTTTTCTACAATGCATTGCCATATGGCCAGGAATTCCGCAAAACTAACACGCACCTTTAATTTTACCAATGCTAGATTTGGGTTTCGGGAATGTACCTTTCTTATGATGACCGCGCTTGGGGTTGCGTTTGCTGTCGCTTGCGGAAGACTTGTTTCACTTACATGAGCCTTGTTGGACATGTCCCTTGCGGAAGATATATTTTTGTCTTCTGAACACAACAATTCTTCCAATTGAATCTTCTTACCCAATTCAACCATACTGACTTCACCAGTTTCATGTCTCAATCTTCGTTTGTATTCAGACCATGAAGACGGTAATTTCTCAATCACAGCAGACACTTGAAACGTTTCATCTATCACCATACCTTCAGCAATAATTTCATGGATAATGCGCTTCAAGGAATTGATCAACCACTGATTTTCCATTTGACATTTTGTATTCCAGAAACCTAGCTACCAAAAACTTCTCACTTCCAGCAATTTCCTCTTGGTATTTTGCTTCTAAAGCAACCCATAAATCATAAGCAGAGAAGTTTTCTTTTGCATTATAAAAGTCATACAATGCATCTTCTAAACAGTTCAGAATATGATTGTTGGCCATATAGTTCTGTCTACCCCAACTTTCCAATTTTCTTTCATTTCCAGCATCATTCAAACTCTCATCAAAGGATTTCAGAACTAGTTCATCTAACATATGGAAACTCAGAAAGAACAACATCTTCAATTGCCATCTTTTGAAATCTTTGCCACTGAATATTTTTGGTCTGTCTACATCATTCTTACACATTGTTACAGAAGAAATAATATTGTGTTAAGATTGTTTGTTCTGCATCAATGGAAAACACTAAACAGAAGAAATTGTTAAGGTTAAGAAATCTCTGATTGATACACACAATGGACAGAGCCACTTGCACAACAAATTGTCCTTAACACAATAGTCATCGGGTACTCCTCAATAATGAGAGACACTATACCCCAATAGATGAGATGTGTCCAGGATAGAACTGCCCTTTATGACTAGTATAAGAACAATACTAGTCACCCTCTAGAACTTAACATCAATTTAGATGGAAGGGAAATAAACGAGCAAAGTGCAAAAAACAAAGCAAGAAGAGGGGAAAAGAAGACAGGATAATAGTTGCTTCTGGAGTGAGTTCAAATGGTGAAATTCGTTTTCTTTTATAGGTAGAAGAAGAGAATGTATCAATCAATTCCGTGCATGAATCACGGACATTATGGTTGAAATTTAATTCCACGCATGAAGCACGATAATGGTTAAAACGGATTTAAAACGGTTAAGAAAAATTTTCTCCTAAAATCTCGCCGGGTCATACGCTCCCACATTTAAAACAAGATTTGAATTAGTCATAAATTATTTTAAGAAAATATATTATGTTTCAAAAAACGTAAGTCTTGGTTGGTCCGCAGCTTTAGCTACGCCCGCACCCGAAAGCATACTCATTCCCGTAGCAGTAGCCACAGTCACACCCGCAACCACAGCCACAGCCATAGCCGCAAGTCCGTAAGCACACAAGCACACAAGCTCGCAAGTCCGCAAGCACGCAACCGCAAGCGTGCGTGCTTCGGTGCGAAGCACCGCACATGTATGAAAAGTATGTTTGCTCTAACAAGCCCATTGCCTTAATCCTCCCCCAACCATAAAAGCTTTTAAACCCTAAGGGCCCTCCCTTAGATGCAATTTTTGTGGTAATAAAGAAAGGAATCATCTTTAGTTTCTCCAATGTGGGACTAAAGGTTCATTCACAAAAGTGAAAATGAGCTAGTGTCCCTTAGTGATTACTTGGTCCTAAGGTCCATTCCCACCAAGACTAAAATCAAAACATTTATAAGTTCATTTTCTCCAACAAGCAATTTATAGCTGTCACGACAACCAAACAAAAAAAAGAATAGAATGGGATAGAAAAATAATAATTAAGAACCAATTAAAGACCGCACCCTTAGATCAGTATGTTCCTTTAAATGAATATGCTTTGCAACTTCTAGCACCTAGTATATAATTGTTTTTAACTCAGTGATAAAAATCATATTAAGTCAGGGAAAAAAGGATCATAAAAACATCACTCAAATTTAAAATAATGCTAGCAGCATTTGGCTCAACAAGCCCTCACCTTGAAGTGAAATGTTCCATTCCAACAGAATTTCTTTCCATTTTCAACAGAACCATATAAAAGTGAGTCTGATTTTCCCCAAACCAGAAATCCTAATTACCCTTTTTAATCATGCTAATTTCTATCTATAACAAAACTATACCAACCATAATTTAGAATTTTCCCCAAATGTAAATTTCAATCTATAACAAAGCTATAACAAAGCTATAACAACCCTAATTTAGAATTTTCCCCAAATCATAAAAAAAAACCATGACTCATTCCAAGCATAACATCTCATATTCAAATAAAAATTTCATCAAATCGAGTGAATGGGTTTTAAAACTCTTATTGTTTATCGCTATGTATTGCTTGATCCTTTCTTCTTTCTTCATTTATCTTCAATGGACCCTAATTTCAGAAGACATAGCCAATTTTAGAAAACCTTAAATCAATCATAATTATATCAAATTAATCATTCAAAATTACCTATGCATGTACATACTACATTCAATTTCATCCAGAAACCCTAATTTATATATAAAACAAAAAAAAAACAATTTTTATGAAACCTAGAAATTAAATTTCATTCATAATCAAATTAGCACAATTAAGAATGTAATTTGTGGAAATATAACGGGTGGGTTTTAATTTAGGGTTAATTAGACTTTTGGTACTCAGGTTTTGACCCGATTTAGTGTTTGGTCTAACATTTGTCCAACGTTAGTGTTTGGTACCTGGACTGACGGTTGACCCGAGTTGACAATGTTAAAGTACTGACTTCTGTTTAGATTTTAAAAATAAATAAATTAATTAATTAATAGTTAACGACGTTAACACGTGAGTGTTTTAAAACTCACATGCCTTCTTATACATCGTACATCTATGATTCTTCAGATCCAACGGTCGGATTTTTAGATTTAAAAAAAAAAGACCGTCGGCTGGACTTTATAAAAGCACCTGTACATATCCTACTTTCACCACCATCACCTGTAAATTCTCATATTCTTCTTCAACAACTCAATTCTTGAAAAAATTTCACACAAAAGCATACATAATGGAAAGTTCAAGCTCATCACCAATTACCAAGTGTTCTCTATGTATTTTTGCTGGTCATGTTGCCAGAGATTGTCCTTGGGAAGGTAAAAAATGCACAATCACCAATTGCAAGGGGTACCTGTTTCTTAGAAAAGCAGTAAAAGGAAAAAATAGATTTCAACCTTATGTGAAGTGGAACTACTGTGGATTTTTCATCTGGTTAGATGCTTATGTAGCTTCATACCAAGGTATTCCACCACCTATTCCAACAACTTTACCAGATGATGAAAAGTGGTTAAAAGAGAAGCACTTTTACTGGTACTCATGCGGGGAAGCTGATCACATGGCTTCTAACTGCAAAATCAACCCCTTAGCATGCACAGATCCATATGGTGATGTTAAGATGAAGTTGCTCACTTCTACAAAACCAGAATCTATTGGAAACAGATACTACTTATGTCAAACATGTAAGAAGGTTAAGTTTCAATAAATTTGTAAGCAAGTGAATATGTATGAACCTAGTAAGATGTATGAACCTAGTAAGATACTGTCATACTGACATAAGTAGGTAAAAAAGAAAATAACTTAGCAATTGCATATGTTGTCCACAACCTTTAAACATGTACTCCCAATCAACTGCAGTGGTCCAAAATATAATAACTTATCAACCTAAAGCATAAATGACTATTCATCAGTTATGTCACTAGTAATTTCATTAAGGGCATTACCTATAGCCTTTTGAATTCTTCTGCTCCTTCTTGGTAGTGAAGGCAGATCAAGTTGAAGCAGTTCTGCAGGTTCAGGCAATGTTGCAGGCTCAGGAAAATCTGCAGTTTCATGCAATGATGCAGTCTCAGTGACTTTTTTCCTTTTTTTTGTACACCACCACCTCTGGTTCTAACACCACCACCTCTTGGACTACCATTGCCACCTCTCATATCAACTCCTGGAATCCCAATACCAACAATGTTGCCTCTTTTTCTACACACAGTACCTAACCCACCTCTACCCACACCTCTAGTGCTTGGAGTTCAACCACCTACACCATCTCTTTCTCTTGTATAAGATCTACCAGGAGGTACCCAAACTGGTGGTGCTGCTGGTGATGTTGTTGTTGGTTCTTCAATATTATCCCCAAACAACAAGTACTCACATCCCCTCCTCATGGTCCTATTACCTCCACCTCTAGTTCTTGGGCCACCTCTAGTTCTTGGACCACCTCTACTAGTGGCAGTTGTAGCTCCACCTGACATTCCACCTGTCACCTCAGACCCATCACTTCTGCCACCTTTCTTGCCACCTCTACCCCCACCTCTGCTATTGTTTTGTTGTTGATTTTGGTACTCCTAAAAATCCTTTGCTAGATTCCTTCTCACATGTGGTTCACCATCTACAAACAAAGAAAGAGTTAGAGACAAAGAAAAAGTTATAGTAAAAGATAAAGTAAACAAAACTATAAAGCTTGTCACCTTCTTGTTGTTCAAGTTCATTCTCTTTAGTACAACCTTTTTCGTCGTGTCCAAACTCTTTGTATTGGGAATATTGCTTCCTTTGCAAATTTTCACCTCTAGCCTCATCTGCATCTCTTCTCCTTTGTGTTCTTGGTCTGCCTTTTTGCTTTTCAAAAGGAGGTGGTGTAACCTTGTGTTGTATGCCATCATTTTCCATCCACTAAGACTCATTATCAATGGGACCAATCATTCCTTCATAAGTGGCTCTATATTTGTCCACCTTGTGGTAATCATCAAACAACCTGCAAAACCATTGTAAATCATAAAGGAAGATGAAAAAGTGGTATCATATAAAGTTTAACCAAAAGGAATTAAAGTGGTGAAGATAAACTTACTCTTTCCAGTCTGCATTCATGTTATAAAAAGAGGCATTGATTGTATGTTCACAAGGAATCCCGGTGACATCCCAAAACCTAAAGTCACATTCATGCTTGGACAGTGTTACCACCCAAGATTGTTCATTTCTGTCATCAAGGATTGTCCACACATCTCTGCTAGTAGGTACTCTTTCAAATGCAGTTGCATTTTCTCTATTCAACTTGTATTTCTCTTTTGCCCTAGGTACCACTCCTCCATCTTCATAACCCTCACCTTGTATTTTCCTATCAAACATCAACCTTGTCACCATAAGATGATATTTCTCAAGAAACTTGCATATAGGCAACCCTCTTATGTCCATAATAGTTATGTATTCACAACATGATGAAGTATCAAAAAAAGCTCTTGCCCACTGTGATGACTAGGTTTTTCTTAGTTGGTTGCACATCTGACGTTTTTACTTGAGTAACTGACTCAACAAGGGTAACATCCACATCAACATTACTGCTGGTTCTACTTGAGTACCAGTACCACCATTTCTAATGCAATCATTTACAGCACTACTAGACCCACCCACCAATTTAACATTTTTCTTTACAACTTTCTTTAATTTCTTCCACTACTAACCTTTTCTACACCTTTCCTAACTTCATTTACAACAGTACTTGATCCAACTGCATTAGACCCACCATTTGTGTCCACATTTACATTGTCATCTACATTTACAACACCCCCCACATTTACAACACCCCCCACATTTACTTCATCCCCCTGACTTGAAACAGATCCATCTTGATTACCTTTAGTACTACTTGGCATGTCATACTTGTGTAACTGTGACAACCAATCTAATTCCTCTTCCAACAAACAATCAACCTTTTTAACATTTTTATCAGGATCCCTCTTAGCCCTACTTGCCCCTACCAGATGACCATCTTTAGTGGGGTAAAACTTAGAGAATTCAGAACCATCCATTTCTGCATATCACCATCACACAAAAGTTAAAGTTACAACATACTTTAATCAATAACCAATGACAATACTGCATAAAGATAAGATTGTGAAAATAAAATAAAATTTTGAAACAAATAAAATTCGACAAACCCACGTTATATTTCCCTTTTTCAATCATTTAAAAACACCCAAATCGAAAAATCCCCAATTTTTATAAATCGTAAGTTAATTTAATCGAAAAATTGAAGAGATTAAACAAAACCCAACACATAAAGTACTCTTATAATTACTATTGATATCATAAATTATGAATCTAATGCAGACAAAAAATAAATGGTAAAGAAATCGAACCACTTACCACTGAAATCGATTGAACATTGGTAACAAGACCTTGAATAACTTCGTACTACTAATAACCCTGACAATAACACCTCAATAATCTCTTCAAATATCAGTGGATCACGATCACAATCTTCAACTTCCGAAAACACTCAATATTTTCTCAGATCTTCTTTTCTGATAGATGGAGGCGGAGAAGCAGAAAATTGATTAGGGTATGGAATCGTTTTGGGATGGTTATAATAGTTAGGTCGATCGTAACCGTTCATCTTTGATATGGAACAAGATCTAATATAAACCGTACACGTGTTTGATGAACTAATCTGTTAGGTACTTGGTTTGTCATTGTTAGCAAAGTTTATTTTTTTTTAGTAATTCAATATTTAATTGACGGAAAAATAGGACACGTCATCAGTTCACGTGGTCAACTATCGTCAGCGTCATTCCAGGTATCAAACACTAACGTTGGACAAATGTTATACCAAACACTAAATATGATCAAAACATGAGTACCAAAGTCTAATTAACCCTTTAATTTACTTACTTGTTTATAGTGTGTATAGCTCTGAATCACTAATTTCAATCTTCAACTGCTTTTTTCTTCTTCTTTTAATCACCATCAAACTGGCTTCTTTCTTTTTTCATTAACTCAAATAGTAATCACACAACTTAATATGCTACGTTAATGACTCGAGCTAGTGAAGAAGAAGAAGAGAAAGGGAAAAATGAATCGCCTCTTTTGTTTCTGGTTAGGTTCTCGTAATGGAGAGGGAAAATTGAGAAGACAATAGAGGTCGGCTTCTCTTTTCTAGATCCATATATGTGTGGTCTTATTATCTAAAAACGTGTTAGAGATCTAGTCGTCCAAATTTCACGTGTCATAAGACTAACAACGGAACATATGAGCGTGAAAAGTGTAATTTTAGATTGACGATATTTGAAGCCGTGGAATTAAATCGATATTTAATGGTCTAGATCTGCCCATGTGGCGCACCACAAATTCTTAAAGTATATAAGGTTAATCTGGTAATTTTGTCCACAGATGATATCTCATCAGAAGAGATGTTGATCAGTCAATATCACGATATTGACCATTTGGATGAAAAATTAGACGGTAAAATATTTTTCCGTAACTTTTTTTTTGCGGGATATTTTCCCGATATGACATATACTAATATAGGACATTTTTCTATTTTTCCAAATTTTCTACTTTTCGTTAAAATAAAAATTTGGATAAATCTTTGCAAAAGTTTGGGTTGCTTGTGTTAAACTGCTAAGAGGACAGTACGAGAAAGATTGAGAAACCAAACAATTTGAACATATAATATTTCTTACATTCTTTGTATCACATCTGTTACGTTGTTTGTGGGACATTTTTTTCCTCAAAAATTGGTTTTAAGGGCCAATTTTTTTTTTCCTTTTAGGGTGTGAGTCATGTGACAGAAATGCATCATACTAGCTTTTATTGAATTTTTTGATATTTGGTAGTTGGTACCAACCCTTATAATGTACTGAGTTTGAGTTTTCATGTTTATTTTGTCAAGAGGGGCATTCCATAAAAAAAGAAAAGAAAAAAATACAATAGAAAATGGCCCATGCAGATCTTGAACCTATAACCTTCGCATTATTAGTACAACACTCTAACCAACTAAGCCAGTGGGCCATTCGTTAAATCAATGATATTAGCACAATTTAAACTATGAATAGAGATTTTACAGATTTTTCAAACAAACTTAAATAAAAAATACTAATTTTGAAGAATTTTATTTGGATACTATTTAAGAAATTGTATTTTAATTTATGGAACCAAAAAAAATCAGAAGTTAGTTTGGAATCTTTGGATACCAGTTTTAAATTGACTTCTAGAAACAAAAAAAAAACTTTTATATAGTTAAATATTTTTGCTTCTAATTTTTGGGATTAACTTCGGCTTCTATTTCCATATACCCTATAAGATTCTAATAATTTTGTATTCCAAATACCCTATAAGATTCTAATAATTCTGTATTCCACGAAACTTTTATGATAGTTTAAGAGAAAGATTCCAAAACATAATTTTTCCATAGACAATGCATTGTAATTAGAGTCTAGAGATGGGGTTTTGCTTGGCTTAGGTCTATAAGTATAGCTTCCATATATCTTTATCAGACATATTGAATGTTTGGTTGATAAAAGGACCATCAAAATCTATGAATTCCAAAATCTTGAATTTCATATCACCTTCTTTTTCTTTTGTTTTAAGTAGCTAAGTATTTTTCTTTCTCTTTTGCCTTTTACTTATCTTGTGATTATTGCTTCTAATGGTTTCTAAGTTAAATTTATCATTTAACTTATAGAATTTTTTGTTAGTCTTATCTTGTGATTATTGCTTCTAATTCTATGATGGTACGCCTAAGGAAGTGAGTGCCTAACAGTAAAAGAACAAAAAAGGTGATGTTATTATTAGATAGCAACATTGTTGTTAGTTCATTTCAATTCTTATTTGTCAAAATCCTTAGCTATAAGTCTATTAGTCTAGTCTATAAATTTTCTTTCACAACTTCTTTTTGTGTGTGCAAATACTTGAAGGACTTGATGAGTTTGTTATATTTGAATCCAATGTACATAGTTTTATTTAGGTTTTATTGTACTGTATTGTGAATTGTACAAGTTCCAGCAGCCTTAATTAAATTTTTTTATGTTCATTGGCAGCTTTTATTATTTTCTTTTTCATGTAGTGGGATGGGAGATAGATTATGTTGGATTCTACTACCTTTGTCCATCATAACACCTAGATGGGTCTTACAGCTACTTCTATAATGGACAAAAACAAAACCTATTTTGCAATTCCTTTGTACAATAACTCCCCATTTCTCCTATCCTATGCTATGTTCACTCTATTGATGTAAAGTAAAATGTATCTTATACGACAATAACCCTCCTATTCCTGTTTCACTGGTTGCATTATGCACGTAATTTTCAGGTCGGTCAGAAAAATGATCTAAACTAAAAATAACTCTTTTGTGCTCATTCAGTTTTTTTGACTTTCCTTTCTTGTTTTGGGCTCTTTTTCTTGTTTTCTTCTTCTTCTGCTAAAGAATAGGATTCTTTGAGTTAATAAGAAAAGTTGGAGCAAAAAAAATAAATAAATAAGTTGTACCGATGGGTAATGAGGATCTTAAATATTTGCCTTTTCTATTTTCTTCTTTTTTATAACTCGTATGAATTTAAGCAAGAGCATCATCATTGTTTAAAACTAGAACTAGGAAGTATTTGAATTTAATGTAATTGTTTTGTACTTTGTACAAAGTAGTGGGAAGAGCACTGTAGAGGTCTTGAGACTAAAAAGAGTCTTACTTACAAGATTTCTGCCTGCTTTTTTCTTGGATTTGGAGTGGTGTCAGTGTGTCTATATTTTGCCAACTTTATAAAAAAAAAAAAACTGACATTAGAATTCTTTGCTAGATACTCTTCGTATTTTACAAATATATTCCTGATTTGTCATTTGGCGACAGAAATACGGAGTCTTTTAAACCCGTGTGTAAGTTGCATTATTGGTTTGTGAAGCTGTAACTTCTGTTATTCATTCTCATCTGCTGCTGCAAAGGTATATTTCATTGAGCTGCTTTTTATTCATTAAGAGTCACTCCGTTTTCTGTTTTCATAACTATATCATCAATCTTTGTATCTACACAAGTTGCTTTTACAGAATTCAGGTGATGAAAAAAGTGTATATCCACTCTAGCATTTAAGGTTCTACTATTGTTTCTGACCGGTATTCGCTGTTATGTTACGAGTAATTCTCAGTTAAGAGTTTCTAATCTCTTGCTTAATTTTGTTGCCAAATTGTAGTCTAATGTCATTTTGGTTTGTTACTAAAAGAACTTCTTGTAGTTCAGGTTTTTCATTGATCATTAAAATTCTTGATGTCATTACGGTTTTGGTTTAAAAATCGGAAAACGGCACTTTGGCACTCCCTCTTTGTTTTTCCATCCAATGATCTTGGCCTCTTGGGCGTTTCTT
The DNA here is from genome assembly GCA_023531435.1 of Papaver californicum. Classification (NCBI taxonomy): domain Eukaryota; kingdom Viridiplantae; phylum Streptophyta; class Magnoliopsida; order Ranunculales; family Papaveraceae; genus Papaver; species Papaver californicum. Next base: position 556,364 of record JAJJMC010006603.1, on the reverse strand, counting down.
TTATTCATATGATGATGACTTTGAACTGTGTGATGTAAGTGAAGATAAATTATAGTCAAATTTTCTGCAACATGGAGAGTCTTGCAAAATGCAATTAACCTTTCAAGATTCATTTTTCTTTACCAATTCTTAAGTTGTCAAATGATTTAGCTTTTTTTTTTGGAGGGTCATTTTCAGTACTTTTTACTGTACCATGTATATAATTCAACTCTCTAAAGGTGTTAATAAATTGAAAATTTTATATCAAGTTATATAAAGTAAAGCCTAAAGTTGGTGATTTAAATTTCTGTTATAGGTTGCTGAGATATGTATGATGAGTTCATTATAAGTTACTTCTCTTTGTCTAATGAGAACATTATCATTTTGAAATGAGATATATGTATGTACTATGGTTTTCTATTTCACATAGTGTTGAATCTTCCCGTGTTTCGGTATTGCAGGTCGACGAGATGAAGCATTGCAATCATGTCCAATTTTCCTTATAAAAGCTACCAATTTTGAGCTCATCTTCTTCAATTTTCGAGTTTTGGGTTTTTAAAGCTATTTTAGCTTCTTACTCTCTCTCGCTCACACATTCGGAGACGGACGGATTGCAACCCATCATGAGTAGCTTCAATGCTGAAAGACCCAAGCCATGGTACGATTATACAAGTGCGAATCCAACGCCATCACAATCTGGTGGTGGAAGAGGAGAATATCAACAAGTGCCTTGGAAGGGTTTTGGAACTTCAGTAGATGCTATATCTTTTGGTTTTGTTGCTACAGCAATTCTAGTCTCTATGTTTATTATCATGGCCATTTTTGAACATTTGATAAAGCCAAAACCTACTTTCTCGTCACCTCAAGATGCAGCTCAAAGATCCTTCGAAATGGGTGAAATGCGGGTTCGGATTCATACACTCGAGAAGCTTGGTAACTCACAAACTGTAAGTAAACTTTGGTTTTCAGAATGAACACTTCTGTTTAGGTTCTATGTGCTTTTCTCCCAGTTTGGGGTTTATCTCTGTAGATGCTGATATTATTAGTGGGGTTCTGATGACAGGTGCCAACATCATACACGTCAGGTTTCTCAGTTCTGATGCCAGGAGAACATTGCCCAACATTCATTGCCCAGCCTGCTCCCCTTCCTTGCCCTAGAGAAGAGATATACTGGCCTTCACATGGGAATGCTTTTGTTGTTGCTCCTTAACATAGTATTATATTATATGCACATAAATACCTGTTTAATGCAATGTAGCTTTTGATGGAATTCCAGCTTGTCTCTCATGTAAACAACAAAATGTAGTTCATCCAACTTTGTTAGGTATGTGGAATTATCTACCTACTAGTTGAGGCCCTTTCTCAACAACAATCTGAACAATGCTGTGCTTGCGATAATATAACATTCTAAGTTTCTTAAACTTCAGTTTTTTTAATGTTTCTGCATAAAAATGGATTTAGCGGGTGAAAATATAATTCATTTCTGTACCAAGAAAACCAGACAACCAACTGCCTTTATATTGCAACCGAATTATCAACAAAAACCAAATACCATTTTTTCTTTTGTATCCTAATTGGTTATCTGCAACTTCTACAATATAACCTACAAAAGGGAACAACTTATTGTCGTCCGCATGTTACATGCCAAGTCGCTAGAAAATAGAAAAACTCTCGACGATGAGGAGTCGGAGGAAACTGAACTTGGAATCATCACAATGCATTTATCATCTTCTTCATCTCTGCAGACCTTCTTGGATCAGCTTCTTCAATTGCCCTCTCAGTAAGCACATGCTTGATTCTACACATTGACTTTCTTACCTGCATTTATTCCAGTATGAGCCAATCCAAATATATATGCAAAAAGAATTTGTTGATCCTAATAGTAGCAGTTCAATAGGTTTACTTAAAGTCTTGAGATGAAGTAGACGAGGCCTATTAATGACATAGTTGGAATAAAAAGAAAAACAAGTTTCCTTGGTAACCTGATTCAATTTCTAGAGGCCTACGGAAAAAATATCCTGTCAGAACAACAACGTCGCCGTTGAAAGACAAACGGAGGATACAGTTTTTGCATACAGAAGATGAAGATATGTTATCAATCCCCCTTCAAAATAAGAACAGTGATGCTTCCAAAGTTAACACAGACTCAGAATTATACAGAAGTATTATAATGATTTAGCCTTAGAAGGCCAAAACAACTTACAATATTAGAAATTTAAAGGACAAAAAAACAAGTCTGGACAACAAAATCTATCCACTATTGGTAAAAAGAATAATTGAACCTTCTACCAAAACCTTTTGTGAATCATGTCCTGGTATTACTATTTGAACATCGGATTAGCAGTTAAATCCGTTACATGCGCGCTTTAGTCGTGATTAGATAAGCAAACAAGTGTATAAAATGCTGAATGAAGATCTGAATGATCAACCTAGGGATTAATGTGGACAATTATTCCTTTCCAACCGGCATATGCGATGTGTTGACAATTGAAGATACTTAAAAGTACTCAAACTACAAATGAATGGTACAGACATAATAGCATAAATCTGACTGACTGCTGAAAAGAAAAAACAAAATTCCACTGATGTATAACTTGTAGGCATTTCTGGAACCATAAGTTCATATACAACACTTACAAATATACCAGATCAGGGTGTGGTCATAGCTTTTTTGATGTGTAAATATTTGGTCAAGTCAAAGTAATCTTTAGTAGAGACTATTAAAGTTTAACCATTCAATGGTTTCTGACACCTCCAGATATTAACAGAAACCATGCGGAAGATTTTATGTGGAATTTTGTATAGACAATAGAGTGAAGCTATCACGCACTCAACCTTATAATAACACTTATGAAGTTGCCCAAAATCACTAACTCGTCGATTATAAACTACAAAATTCAGTTATCTCAATCAAAGTCTAGTGATTTTGTTGCAACCACGTAAGTGTTATTATAAGGTTGAGTGCGTGATAGCCCCACTCTAAAATATACTCGAACACAATAGATGAGAGGTTGTTGGATAATTCATTTGTTAGATCTACCTTTCTCCAAAGTTAGAATTCATATGAAATGAGATCATCACTCACAGACCACAATTTCAGTGTCTTTACTCATGGCTGTGATTGTAGTATAAACAGCAACCACAACAACCAAGTAATAATTTTTTTGAACAGAAGTATAATCATCATAAGACGACTACTACAATCCTAGCAATGTCAAACAGTAGAGTACAAGCTCCACAAGATATTGATTAGCAGTTCATGGTTGCAAGGAAAACTAATATATGTGGCTTTACTGAAAACTGATGAGTTTGTTACAAGAATTCTTCTCCTGAATTCAGACAAATGATCCAGAAAATACATGGAATTGCAGCTTCAAGGATCGGATAGAGATCTCTTATAGGGATTTCAACAGCGTTTTAATAGAATTGATTAACTTAGCAAGTGAGATCAGCACGAGGTAACAGTACCTTAGGTATACGCTCTGGGTTGGGAAATCGTAGGTTCTGTGCGTTGAGCATTTGGCGTTGTGTCATAAGCATGTTCTTCTCTTTCAAAAGCACATACCATAGCTTTTGAAGATCATCCCAAGACTTAAGACGCAATTCAGAAGCCTTCCAACTTCGACCTAGACAGAGCAGAACATTCAAAATTATTAAGGGACATAAAATAGCAGAAGATAAAACTACTTCAAGAGTAAACTTAAGAGAAAACAAATCAGATGCTTTTTCTTTACCACATGTTTCGCTCCAACTTAAGTACTAGGGGACAACTACCAAATGAAAGGTCTAGCAAGCTACGCTAATCCTAAATGCTATGCAACAATATCTATTTAAATCAATAATGTATGAAAAGAATTACAAAATGTCACGACTAGGTGGCAAATGATGATGTTTATGGTCTAAGCACGTGAACCCGAGAACCCTTATTGAAACAAGTTCCTTCTTGATTCTTTTACATTGACAAACTTCTATATCCATGGTAGGAAAACCCTATCACAAACATTAAAGCTCTTTTTCATTTCTTTGCTTTCGTTTCTTAACTGAATCTAAAACATAACTAAAACAACGTGGTAAGTTCCCACACAAATGATAAACCCAAATGCAACCAACTCTGATAAACAAAACATTGTGAGGCATTTACTCTCCATATCATATACTTTAAAGAATTTACAGGTCAAAGTTAGTACCATAAGTATTTGGTTTGTCCTCTTCTTGACTTCTAGTAACCTCAAAAAACTCTTCTAGAGGATTGTGTGATGTCTTAGCTGAAGTAGCAGTAGATGCAGCAGGAGCAGTAGTAGAATAAAATGTACCATTTGATCGGGTACCCAGATAGAGTGCCCTGTTAAATATCCTTGCCAAAAACATTCTCAACAACAAAACCCTTCTCTGCAATCACCAAAAAAAAAAAAAACTGATAAATCATTAAACCCTAACAAAAATATATTGATTGGGGAATTCGTCGAACAAGTAAAATGCACAGTATACTTGAACCTCATTTCCTATACGAGCTAGTAAATTAGAGATATATCAAACGAAAACATACCTGATTTAAGCCTTAGAACAAAACCTAGGGTTTCTTTCAGTTGTTTTAGATCAGCTCAAACAGTCTGGCTGATTGATTGAGCAAACCAAGAACAGTGAATCAAGCAGACCCTAGAATTGGGAACAAGAAAATTATCCCTTTGTCAAATAAGGTCCTGTATACTAGGAATTACTAATTAATCCAAATTTGGTGACCCTTTTAATGTGTAGTCCACATGTCCGAGTCAACTTATTTGTTAGTCCAAATTTTAGTTTTTTGACCAAATATGTTACTCGCTGGTCCTACTCAGTGTGAGTAATGTGATATACTTTTTACATATTCTTAGTTTATCCTTTCTCCAACAAACATATAAGAAGAGTTCAAATCAAATTTTCGTTTCTTTTCTTTTTTTCTTCAGTCCAGATCCGAAATTATCTCTCTCTGTTTCTGCTGGTGTTCTTCAGTTTTTAAGTTTTGATATCAAATCTCCAGGTATTTTTCTAGGTAATCTTCTTTTGTGTTTCAATTTGATGTTCTTATGTTGGTGTTATGCTTTTTGATGTTCTTATATATTGTATGATATACCATTTTTGAATCAGTACATAATTGTTTGTACTGCATATAATATGCTTTTACTTGTTTGTTTTGTATGAAGCTATAATTTTTGTGATACTCCTAAACCAGTACATATTATGTTGTACCGTAGATTTGGTGTTCCTATCATCTGAAAATATATATTTGATTTTTATTTGGATCACATTTCTACAGGTTCAACATGTCAGGTGTTGGTTCTAATCCAAATACCTTTTGCTACTCTCATGTATACCACAAGCAACACCACATTGCATATTTGGTTATCTTCGACTATAGAAGATTTGAAGTTTACTATTTGTAATGCGTGGAGCTGGTTGACTCCATCAACTATTGTTGTTAATTATGTTGAAAATGGAGTGAAAGTCCCTGTCCTTGCTGATGTATCGCTTCAAGGGATTGTTGCATTACATTTTACGAAGAATTCAGATTTCTTTGAGTTGCATGTGGATGTTGTTTTATCTGGTGCATCTAGTTCTTCGAGAAGTGCTGATTTTGACAACAGTGTTGAGTTGGTTGTGAGTGCTTCGATGGGTAAAGAGGTTGCAAGTGTTCTTTTTTCCGATGGTTGGGAGAATGTTTTTGAAGATAAAAACCATCTCTTTCATGGTGGTGTTGAAGTTGTTTGGTTAGCATGTGAGAAATATTTTTTGAGGACTGGATATAAGGTTAAAAAATTGAAGAATTACCTTAAGAGATTCACGGTGAGATGCAACAATGACTGGTGCTCTTGGATGCTTCATGCGGTTGCCATGAATGGGTCTTTGTATGTGTTTAAGATAAAGGATTACGTGGGGAAGCACACTTGTGGTGCTGGGTATAGGTTGAGGAGTCCAACTGTTTCGAGGAAGCTTGTAAATCATTTAGTTCATGATCATGTCAAGCACAACCCTCTCATAAAGCCACAAGAGATTATGGATTATATTAAAGTTGGGGGAGGGATCAACATCAAGTATCACCATGCATATCATGCATTATACTTATCACATCAAATGATTTTTGGCGACGATGTAAAGTCATACAATGATCTTGCTTGGTGGGTCACTGTTGTTGGGGAAACCAACCCAGGGTCTTATATTGATTTTGACTTCAACGACACAACAAAGAGCTTCAACAGATTTTTTTATTTGCTTTGGAGCTTGTAGAGAGGGTTATAAACTTGTCGTTCAATGATCTTTTGTGATGCGATATTTCTTACTGGGAGGTTTAAAAGAGGTCTAATGACTACGACATGTCTTAACGGCAATCAAGGTAACTTTTTTTATATGGTACATATTTGATATGCATTGTTTTTATGTACCAGTACAAAGAGAAATGTAGTCTATTTTCTAGTACATATCAATATATACTGTAGAATCATACACATCATACATAGAGTACATATTGATATATATTGTAGGTATAACATAATTTGAAGGTGCAGACATGAAGTACATATTGATATGGGCTTTATTTATTTATTTCAGGTTTTTATCCTTTTGCATATGCATTAGTTCCTGGTGAAGATAATGATAATTGGCATTGGTTTATGGACAATCTTAAAAAAGTTATGGACCATCGTCGCATCACCTTTTTGACTGACCGAGGTGAAGGTTTGTTGAATGCAATTCCTGAAGTTTTCCCTGATTCTTATCATAGCTATTGTTTTTTCCACTTGAAAAAGAACTTACCCATCAGTAAGTCTGATGAAAAATATAAAGAAGTGATGGACTGTTTCCAAAGAGCAACATATGCTCTTTCTCCAGCAAGATATGAAGAAGGTCTTCAAGAAATGGTTTATCTAGGAAGGCCTTGGGTTGTTGAATACTGTCGTAACATTCCTAGGGAAAAGTGGTCTAGTGCATACTTCTCAGGCTGTAGGTACGGTCAGACTTCTTAAAACATTGTCGAGTCTTTTAATAACTGGATTCGCCGCGAGAAGAAGTTACCTCCCTGCGCTCTCTCTGACACAATCAGGTTTTTATAAGTTTCTTGTAACACTACAAGTATATATGTATTATTATTTTTTAATATGCTCCACCAATCTTCTTCTAATACATATTTTTATTTTTTGCACTATGTATAATATGTTTGTTGTTTTTTAATTTTATTTGTCGTGTAGGCTACGGGTAATTGAGTTGATGTCTGAACGTTGTGAAGAAAGTCTTTTGATGGATTCATAACTCTTAACCCCTGTGTATCAAGCCTTGCTTGAACTACATATTCAAATTGGTCGTCCTTGGAAAGTTAGTCAGTCATATGCTCTTTGAAGTTCATTCCCCAAGGTTAGTTTTTTAGGTAACATGCTCTTTTGATGTGAGATATCCACTAAACTAGTTTCTTAGGAGTAGCAACAAGCTGTAAAGCCCTAAAAAAAAGACACGGTTAGAGCGAAGTTTTGCAGTTGTGCAGATTATCTTCTTGTGTTTCTATAGGGAAAATATCAATATGTATTGTGCAGATTATATTGTTTTTTGTTTGTGTAGGGAAAATATCAATATATACTACGTGAATAATATGCTTGGTTTCTTGTGTGCGGGTCTCATATGGTAGATCTACAGCAAAAGAGTTGTACTTTCCAAAGATGGCACGTGTATGGTTTCCCATGCTCGCATGCTACTGCAGCTATTGTTGCATCTGGGGGGAAGTTCCTTGATTATATCGACGAATACTTCAAAGTTAGCTGTTATCGCCAGCTATATTCAATCGCTATTAAACCTATTCCTAATCACGACAGGTAAGTTTTTAAGCAGTACATATTGATATTTTTTATGGTAGTATCATACATGAGAATGGTTTTAAGCAGTACATATAAATCATAAACTAGTTTTAGCATAGTACATATTAATATTTAGTGTAACATACATCAACAAAAAAGGCAAAAGTATAGTAGATTTTTCTTATTTATGTTTTTCAATATGCCACAGGCCTGATGAGTACATCGCAGAAGATACTATTCTGCCACCAATAGTAGTTAGTGCTCCTCCAGGAAGAAGAAAAAAGAACCGCATCAAGAGTGCACGGGAGAGGAGCAAAAATCCTGCTATATTTTCAAATTCTAAATTTAAAGCTCATCACAACAAGGCTACATGCAATGTTATCCGTCAGTACCAATATACAGATGAGAAATAATTTCATTACAGTTTTTTAGTACATTTGGGTTTTAGTTTCTTTTAGAAGATACTTGTCGCGTTTTTTTAGGTTTTTTTTTCAGAACCCAACTAACTGAGCGAGCCGCACCTAGATCCATTGAAGTGCATCCACGGAACGAAGGGGACAGGTTTGCGTTTCGAGAGGTCATCACATGGAGTAAGTGGAATTTTTTTTTTTTTTTTTTTTTTTTTTGGGATTTCGTGACCTAGTGTAGCAAGAGGATCACCCGAAGGATGTTCCAAAAATAGGAGAAAGAAAGGGTAAGAAGATATATTTTGTTGTAAGGGAGCTTAGCAGATATGTTACTTGTTTGTGTGCCAACTGAATTATGTTCTTAATGACAGAACGATAATTTGATGATATAAATCTTATATTTTTCCCCATCTTTAAAGATGTATGAACATGTGGTTGAATGTCATTCACTATATATGGGGGTCGAGGAGGGATCGCCCCCTCGTTATTAGTGATTTTTATTCTCAATACATTTTTATTTTATTTAGTAATCTTGTAGTTGGTATAAAAACACAAAAAATGTACACAAACAAAGTAATTTTTTAAATTCATATCAATATGTACTTCATAGTACATGTCAATATGTACTTGTTTAGAATATGAATCTATTGGTTTAGAGTTTCAGAACAAAGTACATATCAATATGTACTTCCTATCACATATCAATATAATCTATCTTTTTATATAACTTTAAAATTAAATAGAAACCTACAATGCTAATAAAGATCATAACATATATATATATATATATATATATATATATATATATATAATAAGATCCTTATAAGAACATAATAACTAAAAACCAAGTTCAATAAGTAGAAACCAAGTTCAATAAGTAAACACAATAAGAAAGTTATTGAAGTACATATTGATAGACACATTTTAGTGTCTAAATTGCACCTTAATTTCTAGTGA
>JAJJMC010006603.1:502729-532207 GCA_023531435.1 Papaver californicum | reverse complement strand
TATTTAAAAATCATCCTTAGGTTATTTAGTCTTTTTCTTACTCCTGGAATTTTCTAGAATTAATTTAAATCATTATTTTCTAAAATCATTACCTTTACAAGTTCGAGAATCGAACCTCTTTTTACCACTATATAAAATTACATCACATATCCATAGGTAAATATTTATTTTCATTTGGAGGGGTCCCAACTGATTTCAGGCGGAGTGGGTGTCAACAACCTGCATGCTAACTTGATTCTTTTCTTCTGAATCTTCTTCATCAATTGTTCGTCATCTCCCAAACTTTTTCCATCACGATCAATCTTTGATCTCCTCTTGATAAAATGCATTACATACAAAAGGCAGTCTGGCCAGATTCCTTGTTGTGGACACCCATAGTCAGTCAACCTTACGTTGCTCACCATCTTTCTCTGATTCTCATCCAAGAACTGATTGATTGGATTGAACAAGTATTCAAACATTTTTTTGGTATTCTCATAACAATGATCCCTGAACGCCACAGATGAGTTGTAATAGACGAATTTCTCGGTTTCAAACTCAAACTTGAGCAGTGTCCAATGCTTGTTTCCATGGGACATGGGTACAAGGATCTTCTCGATGTCGTTGCTCATTGTCAAGATTGGCATAATAATAGCAGTCACTTCTGCTCCCTTTAAAGTCTCAAGTTTGTCGACATGATACTGAAAATTGGAAACGCTTAGTAGGTTATTTCACAAAGTATATATCAACATGTACTTTTTTCATATCCAATGTTCAAAAGTATAAAAGAAGAAAACAACTCATACCCAAGTAGCTGGATCCAAGTGTAACACCTTTAAGTATTTTCTTTCTTCCTCAGGATTTGCTTGGTCCTCTTTAGACGCCACTTGAAGCTTATATTGAGCGTAGTTGAGAATATTTTGCTTTAATGCTCTGTTGAAGATCAAATCTTCCATTGTAGCCCCCCTGACGCAGATACCACCTTCATTCTCTACTGTCCAAGCAACCAAGTTGCACAATTATAACAAAAAAACATATTGAAGTAAGTTTTTTTGATATGTACTGCAAAACTTACTTGATTTAAAAGTAAAATGAAGGGTAGAAGTACTTAAATTATCTTTCCTTTCTCAAAGTATGGAAGTAGAATCGTTATTTATTCATCTTCCATTTGCTCATAAAGTGGTGACTTATCAAGATCCATAAACTTCATACGAGGTTTCTGAGCTTTACAAGCTTTATTGTTCTTTCCTGTCTTTATTGTCTTTTTTCGTTTGTCAGTTTTCGACTTCTTCTTTTCAGAAAACTTACTTCCACTATCAAATAATGGATCTGCCTTCTTTGCTGGATTCGCATGAGTTACTCGCCTGCTAACTTGGTCTCCAGTTGGTACTGACTTTTTTGCAACAACCTTTGGTTTTGCTTTCACTTTGGCAACAGTTACTAGGAAAGTTTGGTTGCTAATGGCACGTCGCTTGACGTTTGGGTGGTTGTAACTTCATATTCTTGTATTTCTTTTGGTCAGTATAACAAAATATGTATTTTACATTGCATAATTGAAATTAATTTTTGAATCCGGGTTTTTAGTACTATATTTGAATCATATTTTTTCAATCAAAAACAAGAAAGGTAAATTACCACAAGTAGAAGATATACCTCTATGTCATTTTCCTGCTCAGGTGTGACTTGATTTGTATTCTTCTCAGGTGTAAGTTAGTACGGCTCAGCTGTAACTTATCGAACTTCTACTCGCCGAAAAATCATTTCTAAAGAAATTATCAAAATATTTGTGAATGTCAATCCCAAACAGAGTATGGCTTGAAACACTACCATTATCTTGGTTGAGAGATGCATATTCTTCATCATAAACTCCCTTGCTGGAAATGGCTAAGTCCAAAAATTCTTCAAATGTGAACCTTTTGATGTCTTCCATCTTTGTCATTTCAGTAAACAAAGGTACTTTCATGTCCACGAAGCTGTCGACCAAGGTTTCAACGTCTTGTTAATCAGGGTTCTGCGACATCCCTTTAATAGTTTCAGTACTCTGGTCTATAGATTCAATCACCTTTTTCACTGCTTCTTGTTGAAGTCCAGGTAAATCATCCTGCAACCATGGAGTTTTTTTTATAATAGTTAAATACATATTGATATGTACAGTTATATGACAATCATAAAACACATTTGTAATCAAGTACATATTGATATCTACAGTTATATTGATAAACACATTTGTAATAAAGAGTGAAACTAGCCAGCATTACTTACATATGTGTTACTTTTCTCTTGCATCTCTTGCATCTCTTTCTCCAAGTCAGATTTAGCCCATGTTTTAATAACAGAAACATCAACACCATAAAACTTGTGCACCAAAGGTGGTGTTGACAATGTAACATTATATGGAACCCTTTTGACGGTGGTGTGACTCAAAACATTTTGTTCATCTTCTATTGTACTAGTCGCAGGTGGCACTTCTTCTGCTGGATTCTGAACAAATGGATCTCCCAAAACTACTTCATCTTCTGTTTTGTTTTGTAAAGGAGGATCTATTGGAGTAGTAGGAGATGAGAATTCTCCTGTTGGGTTAGTACCCAAATGAGTGGGACTCCCATCAATTGAGTCTCGAAACTCTTCTTCATTTTCAGGCTGCAAGGGAGAAGCTTTCATGTATATGTCATTCAACATTTGCAGAAGCTTTGATGCATCAAGCGGTCCATCTTCATGATGCATGGTGTTTGCTTCACCCCATTTTTCAAAGATTGTCTTTGTCAAATCTTCATATCTTGCTTTCCAATCATCCTCCTCTACTGCCTTCCCTGCAGTTATCTTCTTTTATCTTCTACCTTTTCAGCTTCACTCTCCTTTTCTGCAAGTCTTCTTGTGATTTTATTCAGAATTTTCTTTTCTTGATTGGTGTATGGAATCTTGAAATTTTCATGAAAATGTACCAAAACAACAAAATATGTTCTCAGAAATACGTACTATAAAAACTAGGTTTTTCATGAGGTACATATCAATATATATTGTAGGATAACAAACATCATACATTCAGTACATATCATTATATATTGTAGGATAACAAACATCATAAATGCAGTAAATAAGTACATATTTTCTTACCTCATATTCAGTTGTATCAATGTCTTTTTGGAGTGCAACACATAAGTTTTTCAGATTCCATTTGATACCTCTTGGAACAAACTTTTTTTTCTTCCGAATTCGTCTTTATTTCCTCCGTTTCCAGCAAATAGGTATGCTCTGTATACCAAATATGTTTTGAAAAAAAAAATCACCAAAACAAAGTTAAAAGTAAATCATGATTTTCATTGAGTAAACTACTAAAAATATTTTTAGTACGTATTCTTACCAATAAATAGTTCAGACATCCGGTAGTATTCTCGACTGCATTTACATTGTCATTTAGTGACTTTTCTAAGTAAGAATGTATCAAATCTGACAATGACATATTATTTACATCCTCGAGATCCTCCACAAGACCAATGTGCTTTTCAGTCAACGCATTTGCATCTTTTGTTGTGAAAAACAACGTGATACACATGAATAGCCATATAAGCCTTACAAGGTCTTCGACATCTATCATTTCTTCACTTTTTTCCTCACTCCCTTCTTCAATATCTTCTTCACTTTCTTCTTGTTCATTTTCTTCATTTCTTGTATTCTGTTGATCACTCCCACTTTCTTTAGGTTCTTCGTCAGTTTGCTTTTCTTCAGATTCTTCAACTTTTTCATTTGTTTTCTTCTTAGTTGCTGGTTTTTTTCTTAGCAGTTTCAAGAATTCTTCTTGTATCCTCACTCTATTTACCTTTTTAGTCTTTTCTGCATCACCAAAGAACCTTTGGAAGAAAGCATTGTTTCGATATCCACCCCTTGCTGTCAGCATCATATCTTCATGTTGTCTTTTCCCTGCTATTGGCCTTCCAAAGATAACACCTATTTCTTCAGGAGTGGATGTCAGAATATGTGAAACTCCATGCCTTTTGAACTCAAATGTGTGCTTATTCGCAAATTTACTTCTCTTATAACACTGTATTAGGTTGGTCACCGCAGTTTCATTCTCCATCCAGTGATCTACACCAAGATTGGTGTGCCAGAACATCAAAAAAAGGTTCCCATATGATTGCTCACCAATGATCCTCAACTGAAGCTTTGCATCCCTGATTGCTCTAACTAGTGAGAAAATTCTCATGAAACCACTTTTGTAGATTTTCCTAGCAGGTGCAGGTGCTTTTGTCTTCTTTGTGTTTTTTTTTGACATTACCTATATAATGAACACACTGTCAATAACCCTACAACATATCAGTATGTAATATATAGAACAAATTATATATTTTGATATGTTGATATCTATCTTTTATATCATGAACAAAGTATACATTGATATGTATTGATCCAATTCAAGATTAGAACAAAGTACATATCAATATATACTTATCATGTATACAAGATCTAGATGCTATAATATAGAACAATATATATTGATAAATATGTTTTATATCTATAGCATGAACAAAGTATATATTGATATGTACTGATCCAATTCAAGATCTAGAACAAAGTACATATCAATATATATTTATCCTGTAATCAAGATATAGATGTTATAACATGAAAATAAGTATATATTGACATGTACCGATGTTGTATGCCAGATCTAACTCCTATAACATGAACAAAGTATGTTATATATTGATATGCACCGATGATTAAAATCAGTACCTTTTTTACCAGAAACAACAACACCCTTCTTCTTCTTATTTGATGTTGATGGAGAATGAACAACAAGAACTTCGTAAGAAGAGCTTTCCTCTTCTTCTTTGTAGATGGAGAATCAACAACAACATTTTGCTTCTTCTTCTTCGATGTTGTTGGAGAATCAACAACATCAATGTTCTTCTTCTTTTTTGATTTTGGTGGTGGAGGATCTACAGGAGAAGCTTTCTTTTTCTTCTTCGATGGTGCTGGATAATCAGCATCATCTGATTTCTTCTTCCTTTTTTAATTTTGTTGGTGGAGATTGAGGATTATCTTGTTCTTCAATTACTGTTTCTTTGATTCTTCTATTGATTTTCCTTTTGGTAACCATTTTAGATGATTTTGATTTTGTTGTTTCCGCTGGGTTTTTCGATTTGGTGTCAGGTGTTTTCCAAAAATCTTTCCCTAGATTTTCAGGTTTAAACGAAATAAAGAAGCTGAAACTGAAAATTCGGTTATAAGAGACTGAGAAGTGGAGGAGGTGGAGTACATGGATGGTTCACACTGAATAGTGATGGCATAACAATAATTTTAACTTTTCATAATGATTTTGGACCTACGGATAATTGGGTTCTTCCGGTGGACTATAAGATAACTAGTACCGGGTTTTCTGGACCAACCAGTAAATTACCCATTTGTATATTTACACGTGCATTGCCTGTGACATTGAGAAAAAAATTCATGGCACATCGGTATCTGACTCGGCCCAGATTAAACGTCGGTTCGATTATTTTATTATTTTTTAGTTTTTATTTTATTTTTTGATGGAAAGACAAATAATATAAAATTTTGGCTGCGCCCCTCATTAATAATCCTTTCAAGCTGCGCCTCCGAAATAGAAAATCTTATTTTTAGCCCCCATTGGACAGTCTTACCCTTCAAATATTTAACCTAAGTCACCCATGGTTAAGCATAGCACTCATGTTGCAATCTAGTAAGATTTTTTATACACGTGTTACAATCTCGTTGTTCTTTAAACGAGAATGAGTTAGGGCGTTCATTAATTTTCTGTTTCAGAAAACAAATCGAATCGTCAATGGTACCGCTGCATCCTTGGTTCGAAATTTTGCTGCAGATCTTTAGATTCTTAGCGATCTATCTAATCATCTCAACACAGAGAAGACGGAAGAATATGATCATTGTAATGTCATCAAAAAAAGAAATCTCTTTAAAAAAGACAAAATTAAAGTGATTTTTCAGAGTTCTATTAGGCCCAGGGAGTTGGGTTTGTGTTTGATTCAAGTTTGAATTCAGAGAAACTTGCAATTTGATACAGAGAAGATAGCTGTAAAGGAAGACCTGTTTTGTGGATATTATGAATGAATGGTATGGATTAAATGGGATATATTGATTTATGTAATGAATTAGAAGAGGGGTCTGTGATGGATTTAATTTTGAATTCGAGAAAGAGCAACAGGGATGAGAAGGTGTTGGTCAAGAACATATGAAATTGCTGCTATTGATGTTGGTGATTGAAGTCTGTGAGAGATGTTGCTTTGGTTTGAAGAGTTGCTGCTGTTAGCTCGAAAGAGAATCTCTTTAAGACTTGGTTGTAGATGGAATCTCCTTAATCGAGTTGCTGCAACACGATTAAGTAATCAATTCCGATAAGGAATTCTACTATTTAAGTCTTGATTGTAGATGGAATCGAGATTGTGATGAAATTGTTGTTAGTTCAGTCCCTGAACTTGGAAAATTAAGATTGATAACTTTAACATCTTGAGATTGAACATAGTTCTTTTTTTCCCAAACAGTTATATTTGAAAATATCTTGCGATAACCAATAATCACCTTTACCTATTTACTCACTTATGAATCTCTGTTAATACCATTTTATTCCACTAGCAGTTGAACTTGAATCAGTAACTGGAAAGAAGTTTTGAATGGGTTAACCACATATGAGTTACCTTACAACTCAGGTAAGGGTAAAATAGTCAAACAAGTATGCCGCATCATCAGTTTAGGTTGATTTGGGGGTCTAAAAGTAAAGTTTTAGATTTAGGAGGGCTTAGTTTAAGTGGATTATTAATTGCGGGGCGCAGTCTAAATTACCCAGAATTAAATAATGTAATATTTGAGATGGACAATTTCTTACTTAGGAAAATCATATTTCCTCCTTTCCTAATAAATCGAACTTTAAAATTTTGTTCTCTAAGTATTGAGCTATTTTATTAATCAAGGTAATATTTTTAAAATTACCCTTTTGATTAATTATTATTAGTATAAGAAATATGTATAATTTAATAGTTATTTTTATATTCGTTACGTAGGTATTTTAAAATGTTTTCAACAATATAAAGTTTATAAATACCCGTGACATAGTTTGAGAGATACGTTATTTCTATATTTTACTATTTTATTATCTTAAGAGTATAATTATAAAAAATATCTAAAAGTATATCTCTTTCCTTCTCACTTTAAAAATTATACAAACTTGAAATATCTTGATTTAAGGGGAACGGAGGGAGTATTGCTTATTAGCTCGTTATTCCACATATGTGGACATATGCTATAGACATCGAATCTTAGCTACACTTACCGATGAGTTTGTCGATGTCTCATGTTGATGTGGTAAGATGTTTCCTGTGGGAGCTTTTCTAATATGGCTATGCATTGTCTAATCGAACTCTCCACATGTCAGGGTGTGTTTGTCGTTGACCTTGCAGTTTGTGAGAAATCGAACTGTGGAGAGTGGGTTGTTATACAACCAAGTTAGAGCATGATTAGGTGTATGAGATTTTGCATGTACAACAGATGAATCTCATCCAGATCCCACTAACATGTGAACAAAAGACTACTGATCGACATAAAAAAAAACCCATAGAAAAAACAGTTTTTCTTAAAAAAAAACATTGATGAAAATGATCCACAAAAGGAATAACACGAGAGGGTAAGAAAAAGGAAATTTCAGAATAGTAGGAATTATAGTAGAAGAGTATGAGGAATTATAATAGATGAGTTAGGAGGTATGGAACATAAAAATTTGCGGATTTGCATAATCAGGTTGTCGGGAGAAGAAGAGAAATTTTCGGAATGATCTCCGAAATAAATATGAATTGGTATTCATGTAGATTGCAACATCCCGAAAGAGAGAAAATCTCATTTGCTATATGCGGAAATGGTGTAGTTGTGAACATGGGAGATGGGGAATCAAACAAAGTTGGTATCCAATTGTCCAACTATATATTGATACAAGAACCATCTCAAATTTGACAAATGCAATTGTCCCGAATTAGAGCTAGGCCTTTTTAATTATGCTAGTCCAGACCTAAAAAGGGTTTGATTTCTTAGATTCCCAAAATGGATGATATTTTGGAAAGTACATAACTTTTAGTAATTGAACCTAGAATATGGTAGTCTATCTCGGATCTCAATTATATCTCGGTCAGGACCGAGATAGTGGGATAACTTTATTTTGGGAAGATTTTTGGTGAAATCTCGGTTCCATATTTTATACTTATAATATTTTGAAAAAAATGTCAACCTAATTACACTGCAGAGATTGTTGGAAACATGAATCTGAAATAATACTACATTCTATTACTGCCACCATCATCGCTAGAGATAGTGAAAAACGACTGATTTATGCAAACTTATCGACCCTTCTCTTAACAACCTTAATTCATATTCACCAATATCTTCTTTTTGAAGTAGTTATCAATGAGCATCCATTGTCGTCATCATATCGGTCACCATACTCTCCACAAATTGTCTCTCATATCTATCTTTTATGTCCAGACCAACTCTACACACCTGACTCACAAACATGTTGGTCTACAAAGTATACTATTCCGGACATAGAGTATTATTACTTGATTCGACCTGGGGAAACCAAGTTAACCAGGTCATTTCCTACCACAAGAATGTAAAAAAAAATCACATGGTTTTATTTTATATGTTTCTCTGAAATCTGTGGTAAGTTTCACATAAGAACCCTATAAATTTATAATCACATGAAATTATTAGACCAAGTTCAAATAAACATGTATAGGCATTTCTCATAGATAAAAGTGCATAACAGCTTACCAATAAGTTATACGGACATTGAAATCAAGAGTATGAACTGATTGACCTATTGAATCTAAGATATCAAAATGTAGTTTCTCAATAAAATTCAAACCTTTTCACAATCCAGATCCAATCACTTTTCTAGGGTTTGGAGCAGGAGGATAACTGCTACTGCTGCTGCTATTACTTTCCCATTTTGAGTGAGATCTTGGGTTACTATAACCTAATTTAAGTATTTGAGATTCCTTATGAAGAATCAAATTGGAGAGTTCTCGTTAAAGGCGTACTTAGAGAAAGGAAACTAAGAGATTTCTCCAATTTTTTTGACTGATTGATTTATATAGAACATGTATGGTATAACATAAAATGTATCCAATTAGGTCTCCATTTTAGGTCTCCAATTACATCTCTTGACAATCTCTACAATCTTAGTAATGGCAGAATCATTAAAAAATGGTTTATATAATCCACAAACCATTACATGACCATCAACCCCATGTTCAACAGAACAAACACCCCCATAACAGAAAGGAAGGAAATCAAGGGTTTAATGTTCGTTACATGAATGATTCAACGATATCTGGAATGTTTTTAATTTATAAAATCCAGAATGAGATTTTAAATTTCGGTTGTATCTCGGCCGAGTCAAATGAAATTTCCTTTGAAGTCTTGTCTCGACAAGATTGTCAAACTAGTTCCATCTTGAGGCGAAACCGAAAATTTTGTTGGAATCTCGGTCGTCTCAGCCGAGATCGATTAAATTGATCTAGAGCTGATATGGTTTTAGAAGAAATCGACTAGATAATTTTGTTAGGAGTGCTAGATTAAATTTACGAGGCTTTCTAATATGAATTTCAAACCATTTACCTAGTTCTACTTGTATATTTTTAATGGTATCCATCGGAAAGAAGGGTGGAGTAATTTGATAAAGTTTTTCAATTATATTTTACTATTAAGATAATTTATATTCTTATGAATATTCTCGAAAACCTCTTTGTTCCAATGCGACGGAGCATAAGAAAGGTGTTGAAGCTTAGACAATTATCAAAAAATTATGAGAATAAAAATTTCAAAAAGCATAAAGAACAGATGGAAGATAGGGGTAGTTTAACCATGATCGAAGACACCTGAAGGATTTTGAAATTTTTGCAGACTAGGATTGGAATTATGTTGAAGATAGGCATGGTTAGAGCCAACGAAGTAGATGACATACCTTAGATTTAGGAAAATGATGCAACCAAAGAGGTAAAACAAGTGCCATATTTAATATTTCACAAATGTTTGGTGAAAGGTGCATCTTTAAATATAATATCATACAAACCGAGAGAATAATTCACGTGCTAAATGAAATAATTAGCACTAGATGAAGTTTGATTTCCTCCTTGTTTCTATGAAGACCCATAATGATATTAAGATCACTTATTAAAACCCAAGACAGAGAAATTTTGCTGACCCATATGTTAAATGTACAATCATTGTGCAAACTTATCACTCAGATCAATAATTCACCATAAATATAAGTGAGGAGAAATTGTTGATTGTCAATGGTATAATTGAAATGACACATTTAAAGATGAGAAAAATAATTTGGAGATTTATATTATTGTTCCAAACGATTGAATGACCTTTCGGTTTCCCAACAAAAGGGATAATGAAACAATCATGAAAATGAAAACATAAACCTATGTTGGCGAAAGGAGATTTATTTTCAGCCAAAATAATGATACCAGGTTATGAGTTGGGCAAGTATAACTTAAATGGTTTTGAAATGAGGCCTAATGCCATGGACATTCCATGGAGAAATTCACATAGGATCAGAAAAGAAAAATAAGACAAAAGAAATCTTAAGGCCCATAACAAAAGTTGGGCTTGAAGTGAGAAACCTAATACGAAAACTAAATACTAAGAACTAACAAATGAGAGTTGATGGGTGAAAGCACGCAATGGAAATATAAGCAAAGAAATAAGAAGTATGACCAAAAAAGATGATAGACAAAATCTTGTACCTAGAATATAGATAATGCAAAAGAATAAAGTTGAAGAGAGAAAACAATGTTAAACAGTAAAGTAACAAAAAAAAAGAGAAATGACAAGAAGAAACACAATCCAATTCACACAAATACAAAAAGGGCTACAAAATATTAGATATAGACTTAAAAAACTGGGGTCATAATGACCCTGACTACTGCAACTAATAAAGGTATAAAAATGCCATAAGTAAATAAAAAAGGATAGACAATGGAACAAGATTGTAAGATTATAACTGGATTAATGAAAGCTAAACAGACTAAAACAAAAAGGGTTAACGGGGATGCAAATAACAAGTAAAACAAGAAAAATAAAAAGTGAAGAGGAGACAAAAAGTACCAATATAACACAAACAGAATATGAAATTAAAGTATTAGAAGGTGCCACGTCTGATAAAATAGCCAGGGAAGATAACAAGGGACAAATGAAAAAAAGTACTTAGAGCAAACAAAAGAACAAAATTTACTGCCAGAATTTTTATTAAGGAAATTAGGATTACAACAACTGCAAGGTAAAAGGATTCGAAGATTAATAGCCACAAAATAACCTCACAGAATAAGCCTAATGAAAACAAAGAGCTACCAATACAACAAGTACACTAGGATTAACAGGAGACAAAGATACATACTGAAAATAAAATAAAAAACAATAACAATAACAAAAAAAAAGAGCCTACATGCTCTAATAATAAAGATTGCACCATGTCTCAAAATAGTAGCCGCTGATTTACAGGGATCAGATTTTGTAACTAGCTTTTGATTTGGATTATGCAATCCATTATAGGTAGCTGCATTATATACTTGAGGTGATGAGGAAGCTTTCCCTGAGAACCATTGATGAAGATGTTCAAGGTAGGTAACTAATTGTTTAATAATATCAATACCTCTAAATTCTTGTACCAGTTCAGGTGGAAGACAAAAAAGGTTATAGCTAGAGATGCATAATGAGCTCTATTAGGTACATGCATGGGATCATATCCCATTCAAAATAATGCTCTATAGTAGTCCAGTTATTTGAATATGATGACCATGCATTAGCAAAGGCTGGGATAAAGAGGATGCACCATTTCATGGACCCAATAAGTAATTTATTATTAAATAACCAAGGCGAGATCTTGTAGTATGGTATTAAAAATGTATTACTGATACAGACGATTAGTATTGGGTACAAAGGGCAGAGCAAAATGATTTAAAAAAATTGCTGGTGCTGGTAAAATTGGATCATTATGGTTTGATACCACCGGTTCATCATTGGAGGAGTCATTGTCTCCATCTTAATGATAGTCAGAATGAGTTACCTCTGAAAGATTTGTCTTTGTTGGAGAAAATGATTTTATGTGGTTTGTTTTTGGTCTTGGATTAGTTGGAACTTAGGACCAACGGGTCACTAAGGACACTAGCTCGTTTTTACTATTTGTGAATGAAACCTTTAGTTCCACATAGGAGAAACTAAAGATGTTGTCTCTCCATATTACTTAGAAATTTTCATCTTAGAGTGGCCCTTTGGGTCAACACACTTTTGTATGGAGGAGAGGACTTAGGCAATGTGCTAGTTGGTGCAACCACATATTTCACACAGCGCGGTGCTTCGAAACGAAGCACGCACGCGGCGCCATCCTTCTGGTCGGTTAAGGAAAATTTGCTGAGCAGGTGGCTCTGTCCATTGTGTGCAAATCAGTGTTTCAATTCAGAGATTTTATCTTAACATAAACATCTTCTATTTCAGTATTTTTATTGTTACAGACACAACAATCTTAACACAATATCACTTCTTCTGTAACAATGGGTAAAAATGATGTTGACAGACCAGAAAAATTCAGTGGGAAGGATTTCAAAAGATGACAATCAAAGATGTTGTTTTTTCTGAGTTTTCATATGTTAGATGAACTTGTTCTGAAATCTTTTGATGAGGGTTTGAATGAGGCTGGAAATGAAAGGGATTTGGAAAGTTGGGTTAGGCAGAATAATATGGCTAAAAACTTTATTATGAATTGTTTAGAGGATGCATTATATGACTTTTATAATGCAAAAGAGAACTTTTCTGCTTTTGATTTATGGGCTGCTTTAGAGGCAAAATACTAAGTTGGATATAGATTTATGGTTGTAAGTTCTGAAATTTTTGAAATTGGTGTGAATACTATTATGGAATCTAGGGATGTTGTGTTCTTTGAAAATATTTTTCCATTGAAATCTGATTCTCGCATGATATGTGTGTATCCCCTAGATGTCCCTTCGACCAGTCAGACATTACCTTTAGAGGAAGATGGAGTTGAATTTGAGCCTAGAAGAGGTAAAAGGCTTAGAACTGAAAAATCTTTTGGGCTAGACTTCATAACATGCTTAGCTGAGACTGATCCACAAACTTATAGAGAAGCCATGACTTCTTATGAAGCTCCATGGTGGAAAGAATCTGCCATCAGTGAAATGGATTCCATTATACAGAATGGTACGTGGGAGATTATAGATTTACTTCTAGGGTGTAAACCCATAGGTTGTAAATGGATCTTCAAAAAGAAACGTTAGGTAGATATAAATGTGGAAAAATACAAAGCTAGATTAGTTGTTAAAGTCTATAAACATAAAAAAAGGTGTATATTTCTTTGATACCTATTCACCTATTACGAGAATTACTTCCATTAGGATGTTAATTGCTATTGCTTCCATTCATAACTTAGAGATACATCAAATGGATGTAAAGACAATTTTTCTAAATGGTGAATTAGATGAAGAAATTTATATGGACCAACCTGAAGGATTTGTAGTGAAAGGTTGTGAAAACAAAGTTTGTAAACTGAAAAAATCTTTGTATGGTTTAAAAAAAGCACCTAAACAGTGGCATGAAATATTTGATCATGTAATGATTTCTAGCGGTTTTAAAATCAATGGATCTGACAAGTGTGTTTATACTAAACTTGTGAATGATGCCTGTGTGATTATATGCTTGTATGTTGATGATATGCTTATACTTGGTACGAACATGGATGTAATTAATTCTACAAAGAACATGCTAAATGAGAACTTTGACATGAAAGACTTAGGCCTCACTGATGTGATCTTAGGGATGAAGATTAGAAGAAATTCTAACGAATATAGTCTTAGTCAATCTCATTATGTTGAATCTGTGCTTAAAAAATATAATCAGTTGGATTGTAAACCTGTTTGTAATCCGTATGATCCTTGTTGTAGACTCAAAAAGAATAAGGGTAACGGAGTTTCACAACTTGAATACTCACGTGTTATAGGAAGTCTGATGTATTTGATGAATTGTGAGTAGGTTGAGTAGGTATACCTGTAATCCAGGGCAGGAACATTGGGATGCACTTATTAGAGTGCCGAGGTACTTGAAGTACACTTTGAACTTTTGTTTGAATTATGAGAGATACCCTGCCGTCCTTGAAGGATTTGGTGATGCTAACTGGATATCAGACTCAGAGGAGTCTAAGTCGACGAGTGAATATATTTTCACTCTAGTAGGTGGGTATGTATCTTGGAAGAGTTCCAAACAGACATGTATAGCTCGATCCACTATGGAATCATAGTTTATTGATTTAGATTAAGCAGGAGAGGAAGCCGCTTGGCTAAGATGCTTTTTAGAAGATATTCCTCTCTTGGTTAGGCCTGTGCCAGCTATATCTATACATTGTTATAGTCAAGCTGCAATAGCTAATGATAAAAACATCAATTATAATGGGAAGTCTATACACATTCGTAGAAGACATAATTCCCTGAAACAACTAATCTCAACTGGCGTTATTTCTGTTGACTTTGTGAGGTTTAGGGAGAATATCGCGGACCCTTTGACGAAAGGTTTGTCCAAAAAGATAGTTAGTATTGCATCGAGGGGGATGGGGCTTAAGCGTATTAAATAAACTTTCCATGAAGGATACTCAACCTTGCTGACTGGAGATCCCAAGATCAAGGTTTTGAATAAGACAACTAATTTGTGGTGGGTTAAAGGAAACACTATCAGAGAATTTCATTCTCATCCCTTCCCTATGGTGTAGACGTGATAGTGTGAGTGCATGTGAAGGATAAATTTTTATTAAGTCTTAATGAGTTTTATAGTCTCAA
The DNA here is from genome assembly GCA_023531435.1 of Papaver californicum. NCBI lineage: Eukaryota > Viridiplantae > Streptophyta > Magnoliopsida > Ranunculales > Papaveraceae > Papaver > Papaver californicum. The sequence goes on along the minus strand of JAJJMC010006603.1, from coordinate 517,355 downwards.
TTTAAGATTGAAGTGGGGTGTAGCAGTAAACACTCTTGATGTAACTCACCTATCTGAATATGGAAGTGGGTCGCTTCCTATGAGAATTGAGATGTTTCTCTAGAGCATTCTGAGAAACGGGATACGTCCAGGGCCAAAATGGACACAACAGCACGAACTTGACAGCGCCTAGAGTGATATCACGCGTGGAAGTTATTGATGAACTACACCAAACAATTACAGTTCAAGACATCGCGTTCACTGTCCATCAAGTAGTTCCGGTAATTTCTCACTAAGCCAAAGGTTCAAGACCTTATGGACACCTATTGCTTGTAGTGATATTTCTCGCTTTCTGATTTCTGATTTTTATCGGTTTTTCATTCATGTGGGGGATTGTTGGAGAAAATGATTTTATGTGGTTTGTTTTTGGTTTTGGATTAATTGGAACTTAGGACCAAGGGGTAACTAAGGACACTAGCTCATTTTCACTATTTGTGAATGAAACCTTTAGTCCCACATAGGAGAAACTAAAGATGTTGCCTCTCCATATTACTAAAAAATTTGCATATAAGAGTGGCCCTTTGGGTCAATACACTTTTATGTGGCGGAGAGGACTTAGGCAATGGGCTAGTTGGTGCAACCACACATTTCATACACGTGCAGTGCTTCACACCGAAGCACGCATGCCGCCGCCGTCCGTCCGGTCGGTCGGGTGGGCGGGCTGGGCTTTGGCTCGGGTTCGGGTTCGAGTGTGGGTGTGGGTCAACCAAGATTTATCTTTTTGGACAAAATTCTTTTGATTTATTTTCCAAATGAATTTAAATATAAAAATAAATTGTCTTAATGACGGGGGCGTCTGACCCAGGAGAATATATATATTAAATTTTTTTCTGGCAGTAAAGGTTGAATTTGAATTGATTTAGATTTGCCTGTTTTAATTCCGTTTTACAATTTATGTCCGCGCTCTATGCACGGAATTGATTCTCATTCAATTGTCATTACAACTATTCTCTTCTCTCTGCCTATAAAAGAAAATCGACTTCTTTATTTCAACTCATCCCAGAGCAGGCTATTATCCTTATCTCTTTTCCCCTCTTTTTGCTTTGCTATGCGCTTTGTTTGTTTATTTCCTTCCTTCTTCTACTGCTGTTGAGTTCGTTGAGTGGGTGGTTTGTATTGTGCTTATAAAAATCATAACGGGCAGTTCTATCCTAGACACATCTCTGCTGCGGGGGTCTATCATCTCTCATTCTTGCGGAGTACCCGCGGACTATTGTGTTAAGGAGAATTTGCTGAGCAGGTGGCTCTGTCCTTTGTGTGCAAATCAGTGTTTCAATTCAGAGATTTTATTTTAACATTAACATCTTCTGTTTCAATATTTTTATTTTTGCAGACACAACAGTCTTCATATTCACAAAAAATATCCATGTCCTGCTGAATGGGTGTTGGTGGCTCTACCAGTGGCGGGCCTTAAGCGTCGGCTCCATCTTATTGAATGTCATCTTAGTGTTGATCATGAGCAAAAGGAATACACTGATCTAGTTTGTAACCAATAATGTCATAGAAACTACAGAAGATGAATGGAAAATTACTAAACTCAAAGGTAGGACAATTAACTTGACCCAAAGCATTTTATGAGTGAAACTCAACTTCAATAGGTTCACAAAATATGATATTTGCTTTAAAAATATTGGAAAATCGACCATCTTGTCTTATATGTAGGATACTTAAAGATATTATATCCACTACACCAAATTTGGACATTAACAACATACCATAGTTGTTGCTGAACGGAGTTGCAACAGAAATCTGCCTTTCCAAAACACCATGTTGCAGATTTTAGCAGCATATGTATCTTTTTACGAATCTCGTTCAGCAACGACAGCTGCCGTTGTTAATTTTTTTATTCACAACATCCTTATGTCGTTGCTAATTTTTTTGTTCTGTTGCTAATCACACGGATATCCTACCCCGAACTAGATATCATAGGTTCTGGTTCTGGTTCTAATTTAGCAAGAGATTATTAGCGTTGCTAAAATTTTGCAACGACAAAAAAAGTCAAGTCTTCGTTGACCTAGTCAAAATCCATTTGCCCCCATCCCTCCTGTAATTACCTAGTTCTCCTGCATTACCCTGATTAATCAAGACTTCTGATTCAATCATATTCAACATGCCACAAAGATACAAATTAACTACAATGTCTTTTAATTGACATACAAATAGTTGAGAATCATTACTGGATTTTATCAAAAAAAAAGAAGAGATTCTTCAATTGATGTGAAACTAAAGTATCAGTAGGAGATAGAAATGTATACAAGTATTTTTTGATAACAGAAATGTATACAAGTATGAAAACTAACTTACTGGGATGATGAAGATTACAAAATCTTATAATTGACATACAAAGTTCTATGTTGAGGTTCATAAATGGATGTGTGACCTAGTTTATGTTAACTGAAAGAGGCATTGAAAACAGGGGAAAAAAACTAATCAATGAGTAAGAAGATTGAACTCCACCAGAATAATCACCAGACTGTGCTTCCTCAACCAATTCCATCTGCAAATCATAAGTAGATTCAACACCCAACTACAAGATCACCAGAGTACTGCTTTGCACCAAAACCCTGAATACCTGCAGAAGCAACAATTTTAAGTTTCAGTAATACTTCAACCTCAACTGATGAATTGTTGTTGTCATTTAGAGATTAGTGTATCCATAAATTCCTATGTCATTTTACTTAAGAGGGATATTTGATCCAAAGGTACATAGTTTTGATTAATTTCAAGAATAAAAGTTAAGCTAAAAATCAAAAATTACGACTATACGATTTATGTCAGTGACTGTTATTTCTATTTGCTTTATTTATATGTATACAATTACAACTATATACTTACTTACATTGCAGATGAAACTATCAAAAGCAAATAATAAGAACCCAATTAGTATCAGCGCAATCCTGCAACTACGACTTCCATCCATGGCTTTCGTACTAGAATGATTTTATTGAGATATCTGGTTTGGTTGTGGAATAAAAAGTGAAATGTATGACACTGCAAACTGATTTACCAGAAGCAAATAATAAGAAGCGAAATGGCATATTGTTACTTAGAGTAAGATGTCGTTTGGAAACCTATACTATTCTCATTAAACTGGACCACATGTCACTGTTTTATAGACAAAAAAATAGAAAGTGGACTAACTACTTTCACTATAATTCATGAACACAATGCAAATGATGTAATGAAGATCACAACAGAGGCTTACCGGAGAAAGGTCAACAGCAGCACCATCCCGTAACAATATTACCAACAACATAATACCTCAAAAAACAATTATATGCTGAGGGTTAATATCCATAAGTTTGAACTCAATAGTATAAGCATAAACATATGCAGTACTTACCAGGGATTGATATTCCCCCGGGTGGATACTAGCGCTTCAATTGACCTGCACTTCAGTAACCTGTGCAATAAAATATAATAGAACCAAATCAGACACATACATAAACAAAAAATGATTATATTAATAGTTTCGGTTCACATAGGTACATCAGGATTCAAAGTTTTTTCTTATGCACAACTGCATAAGAGTCTTTTTAACCACAACTGCCTACGACTCTTCCTTATGCACAACTGCATAAGAATCCACATGTTAACATGTTAATCACATGTACAAAAGTATGAACATATATATTCAAAAAAAGATAAAAGCCATATATGTTTGTCATTTATCAACGTGTTACACGATGACTGAGATATCAATGAAGAGTTTCATAACATATCTCCAAAAAAAGTAGGTCGACCGGACTAATCATATTTGATGCACATCTTTGGATGAACCACAAATCCTCCAACTCCAACATCTCTAAAAGTCTCAACAAGCTTGTTAGCTTTTATGTTCGATTCATATGGAAAGAGAATCTGATCCACCAACACCTTTCCAAGAGCAGGTGGTATAGCAGAGTCGTGACACATACGTCCTAAAGCATTTGTATAAAGTTTACCAATAACAATGATTTCACCCTCCATGTTCAACAATGAACACGGAGGCATGTCAGCACCTACTACTGATCGAGCTGGTGCTATGGTGTGCCTAGGTGAAGGTGTTTGAGCAGGTGAACTTGGATGAGCAGTTGAATCACTGTGACCAGGTGAATCCGCGTGACGTGAACACCCATTGTTGTTCGATGAAACAAATACTGCTGGCATTGCATATTGGATATCCTTCACAATGTGACATAGTGATCCACAGCCTTCGATCAAAACCCCTATCTTGCTAGCTAGCTCCTCCACCTGACGCTTAATAGTTTCATCCTTAGATTTCAATTTTTGTACTTTAGCACGCGCATGAGCAGAATAATCATATTGCAAATGAGTAACAGGACCAATAACACAAACTCGTCCTCTACAATCCTTTCCAAAATCTTTAGTTAATGCATTTAGTTCTGCTACATGAATACCCACAACTTGTTTCTCATTGATCTCTTCTTACGCCTTCTTAAGCTCATGCTGTCATGTCGAGCATAACACTTTGTCAAATATAAAATATATAGATAACTAGTAGATATTCAATAAGTACTAAATACATATGAGACATAATCTGACTCACAAAGTATGGTCGCGCACTAGGTAGAATTTCCCAACTCTCTTGAGTATGAGCTTTAATCCACACATCAAAGGAGATGATTTCCACTTCAGGATTCTCGTGCTCCTAAATTTATAAATATGATGAGTGGATTAGTATTAATCAACCTAATAAGTATGAGAGTAAATCATAATGACCATAAGTTAAAATTCGTAAATGACAGAACATTATTGAAATCAATACACATACCAGTTCAGCTCTCACCAAAGAATAAGGTTTACGACCGGAGGTATGAGAGTAACAATATTGTTGTCTTTTCATGTTGTGATCAACTCTACTTTCTGCTACTTTTTTATTGTCTTCATTCTCACAGAATTTTACCTGTCTGCTTCTTTTACATTTTGAGGAATATGTTTAATCCTTTCTTAGTGAGTATGATATAAATCATAATAGTATCTTTGTAACTCATACTTACGTCTCCTCGATGGAACATACATCCCCTTAACCATAATTATCTTATAAGACTCAGGTAAATGAAATGATTTCTGAAAAAAAAAGAGCTCCACAATCAAACTCTTTAACTAAAATGAAACTAAAAAAAACAGAGCATCAATGAATATTCAGATGCAAAGAAAGTATGTAGAGATAATACATTTATGCCATCATTTCAGCGATCAAACCAATAGGAAAATAACCTAATCATCACCTCATTCTCAAATTAAGTTATAAAAAATGTGAATAGAAATCAAATTGAGGTAAGTTTTGTATTTGTAGTTCATTCCAATCGTCGTCTTAGTAAGTTTCAGGCACATGCTTCCAGGTTTGGTATGAAATAAGGATATGCGTACGAATCAAGGCGCGTTTCTGGTGGCCGTATATTGTTGCATTGCGGGAAACGGGAAGACCATTCTCATCTACCTCCACTGATGCTATAATAATAACAACTAACATCTATCTGAGGAAGAAACTAAACCTATAACAACCTTTGTCACTATCAACATAAACACATCAATCGGAACCTATCAAAATTGCGCAAGTGATAAAACGAAACTTATCAGAAAAAGAGCACAAATTAGGTTCACATATCAAAAAAAGAGTTTTGATCCACACATCATTTTAAACCAAGGATTCGACAAATATAAGGTTCTCTAAACTCCATTGTCAGTAAGAGTTGACTGATAAATAATAGGAATTTCAACATTATATATTAAGGAAGTTAATCGTTGCGGTGAATGCAACACCACAAATCACCCTTTTTCAGAAAGATCCTTTGAGTAGAACATTTGTGTCGCTTCAGATGCAAGAATAAATGGCTCATTTATAACTCTATCAATGTTTTTCATCTTAGACAAGTTAACCTTTATCAAGTATGAATTTGCATCAACCTTGCACCCATTAGTCTTGTATTCAACCTTCACCCAATAATAAAAAATTATTTCTTAAAATTCCATATAATTTAACTTGATAATCTGTCTAATGACTCCCTAATAAGTTATTTCTGCTTTCTTGTAATTTTTGCCCGTGGACTTAGCTCTATGACTTGTAATAGATCTCATTGACACACCACAGTTTTGTGATACAACCCCCGCTTCGTAATCAGTTGGACATAAAAAAAATCCATTGACTTGGTACACTAGTCGTCAAAGTGTTGAATTCGCATCATTAGCTTCTAAAAACTGCAAGAGAACATTGTGAGATCAAGCTGAGTTACAACTCCAGTAAACACAAAATAGTGGTAACATAATCTAGCTGGCTAATTGAAACACATAGTTATTGCAATAACTTGACAAGTTAAGTGTTCTCTCCTACATATATATATTCTATATACCAAGTTACATATTCATATTCCCATTGCATATTTGCATATTTACTACAAACCAACCACAGATGAATATCATTGGATCCAAGTTAGATAAAAAAACTCATCAAAAGCATCTTCATGGCAATGATCAAGACATAATCATATTTATGGAGTTGATGTCTATCATTAGTTGGTTTTGTTCTAAAATGGATAGAGAGGTTGTATATATTGTTATGAAAGTTGTAGATCATTTTTTAGTCAAGGTACAAAATTTAAGCTAATATGTTAGCTCGTTGCGTAACCACAAAAGAAAACTCTTCGAAGTATTCTTGGACAAACCATTTCTTTGATCATTATACCTGACGCTCTTAACATAGAAATCATAATTCTTACAATCAGACAATAATTCAAAAACAATTATATCGATAGACATAATAATAACTCAACACCTCAGAGGTGTGAAACTAAAAATCTGTACCTTTACCAATCATCTAATCCAACATACTTAGTGAGAATCCATTTGCGAGCTTGTTCAAACTGCACTTGAGTTAGAGTTATATCCCTAGCATTACTTAAAGCCATCTCATCAGCGAACTCATCATCATCTCTAAAAATGCCCGTCGAGTATGCTTGTGAGTACCATAACCATCCTTTGACAATATAAGCTAGCTTCTCGCAACGTATACCCTCTTGCAATGCACCTATCAATGTACCTTTTATTGCGCACTAGTCCTTTGAAACATTTTATTAACCTACAAATTTATAGACATTAAACAACAAAGTCAGTTACGACAAAGCTCAAGTTATAGACATTAAACAACAAAGTCAGTTACGACAACTGATGTGATTATAGACAGTGGTAAGAAAGTATCGTTCACTCAGACTTGTTGATATTGATTTTAGATCTAAATTTAATTTCTAATACTAAAACTAGCAAATATATACAAAAGATGCTGATAATATTACAAGGGACTGAGACTCAGATTTTACCATTTTTCATATTCATGTGGTTCAATTATTAATTCTAGATAATTATAACTCAAATAATAGAAAAATTGACTCTTATTTTTTGCCAAAAGTAGATTCCTAAAACACTAGATGTAAATCATAAGTATGCGCATCAAAAGTACTTTAGACTAAGCATACACCATCAAACAAAATCACACCTAATTAGTAAAAATCATAATTCAATTTAAATTAATGCAAAAGTCATAAAAGAATTAAATATATATACCACAAAATTGTGAAATATAGCTTCCTCCATTGTCCTAGTGACGGAGTTTATCTCATGGTGCTCAAAAAAACAAACGACATATCAGTCAGCAACTCGGACGAGTTACCCGAAAGTATCCAACTAAAACGGGAACTTAACGGCGATCTCCGTTACCGTCAGCAACCGGTGTTAAATTAAAATCGGAGAAGAGAAAGGGGAAGAAAAGCTGGAAAAACGAGAGAGAAGGGATGGCGAGACCGATGAGGGGTAGAACAGGTTCATCATCATCATCATCATCATCAGCAACAGGAACTCGAACCCTAACACTAACTCTAGCAGATCCTGTTCCTTCACCATCCTCAACATCATCTTCTTCTTCTTCTTCTCAGCCACGACAAGAACAAACCCTAGTTTTGAGATTGCGACCACCTTCGAAGAAAGTAACATGGAAAGAAGGAACTGTTGATAATGAATTTCTACAGAGAAAGAGTTCGAAGAAATGTTGTATATTTCATAAACAGAGATCATTTGATGAAGATGATAGTGATGATGAAGATAATGGGCATGGACATGATCATCCATCCGATGATAAAGATGGAGGAAGTTGTTGTTCTAAACAGAATGAATGATGGGGGTTCTCATTGATTTTGCAGTCGGACTATAGGCTTTTGTATTTCTGTAAGTGTAAAAACAAATGGAGGTTTTTTTTCTGGGATAAAAATATTTGTTTTGTTACAGCACAAAATATCTCAATTTTGTGTTATATATATATATTTACATTGTTCTTGAATTATGAAGTTGGAATAGATGAAAACTTCGCAGAACTAGTATAGTATTAGGTTTTGGATATGAAATAGGTGTCATCTGATTAGTTTTTTCATGGATGCAGTACGTTAGTACATGAATTTGTTACAGAACACTTTCAATTTGTATATATATTATCATTAGGATTTTATGTTCAAACAGGGTTTAGGCATAGTAATGGTTTTTATGTTAGGAAAATTGGTATTATTCTTTGCTGTTTCAATCATTGGAATTTGGTAGATGTTTATAGCTCTATAAACCTTCTTGGATGAGGTTGTCGAAGTTGGGTGTAGGAGGCAGAGGGTGAAATTCAGATGACGTATTAATTATTAGCTTACCGTGTTTCATTTTAGGGAATTTCTATGTTAAAATAGTAATTGATTAGGTTACTACCATTAGAATTCATAATCTGGAGAGAGAGAGAGTGTGTGTTTCAGTTGTCTTGAATTTTGAGTAATGAAAAAGAATCCCATGTTTTGGTGTTGCTTATAGATCAACTGGAGCATTAGTTAAATGAAACAGAGAAGTCGGTTTGTTCAAAACCTACTTGGTTGAATTGATAAAACCTTTTGCTGCTGTATGTAATAGAAGATGAGTCATGGTTGGGGGATGTCAACGTGGTGCGTATTCCAAGTTGTTTAGGTGATTAGAAGTTCTCCCTTTCTTCAAGTGGTTAATTGGAACATAAAGTATTATGTATTGATGCATGTAGGTCTAAAGGTGGGGATAGTCAACAGGTATGTGCACTCAATTTCGGTGCATGTTTGTTCTCTCACTACTTTGTGCTCATAATGTAAAATTTAATCAGGGGACTGCGAATATGTATGAAAGTGGTCATGTCATTGAACTGTTGATTTCAGAGACTGACGTAGAGCTTAAATCCTTCTAGAGTTCCAGCAATACACGACTTAGCTAAGAATGTAGTTTATAGTGACCAGGATATCTAGAAGGTTTTACCTTGTCTTTGCGTTGGAATTTGATTGAAGTAGTTTATCAGTAGGATCTTTGTGTTGGAATTTGATTGAAGTAGTTTATGAGTAGGTTCTTTGTGGTTCATTGATTTTTGTTACAGTTGATTCATTTTTATTAAAATTCTGATGATGTGTTCCTTGTCTAGAAGTCATTTGTGGAACGCATTATCATTTGCATTATCTACTAGTGAGTATTATCATCATCTCTCATTTATGCAATAGTTTTGGAAGATTTGATGAATGAATTTGAATTAAGTTGACTTTCTCTTGTTGTCCTTGATATATCTAGGGTGATGTTTAGAGTGAACCAGTGGGTGGTAGTTACAATATGTTGTCATGCTTAGTTGCAGAACATTCCGTATCTTGAGTCATATTGATCTGTTCTTAAATCTGTTTCAGTTGCGGTTTCTTTACCCACTTGTGCTAGGTTTTGTCATAGTGAAGAATATTGCACTAAGACAATTACGTATTTTCTTTGAGATTGGTTGCGAACTCCTAGGGAGCTAGAGCATATGGCTTTTGGTATATGTAACTTTGTGTGAGCAGTATATGTCAAGATCAACTTTGCCATAATTCAAATCACTCACGTTTGGGCAGTTGCATTTTAGATTTGCATATACCTATCAACTTTGTCATAATTCAAATATCATGATTTTTAATGCAATTTTGTATGTTGTTGGGATGTGATTTTCTGATTTCTTAATCTGTCCACATGTAGCTAGGCTATGGGATGAATCCTCTGATGAGAAGATTGGTTGAGGCACCTTTAGGCTTTATGTTTTTACGGATCCTCTTCTGCTTTTGTTTTGTGTTGTATAATTTGTTTTTTTAAGTGATCCCTGGTCTAAGAAATCCGTAAGTTGGACCAGATTATTATGGTCTTAATTGTACTAAATGCTGTTTCACTGCGGTTCTGTGATAATGATGTGAACTTCTCTTGGTAGCTGAAGTACTTGAGATTTGAACTTACAAATGGGTTGCTTTGTGTGGATAGTCTCCTCAATTTCCTAAGGGGGAAATTAGCTTTGTTGCTGTTCATTTTGGTCTAGTTAGGAGTTTTGCACAATCAGATATTAGTTATGAAATTACACATAGCACGCTAACATGACATGACTTTTACTCACCCTGCTGACAGTGTCTCGTGTCCAAAAGTATTAGGTACATGATTACAATGGAAGAAATTGATCCCAGACACAGGGCTGTTTGTTGTTTTCATTTCATATATAACTTGGACTCTTGGGACTTTTTTGGTAACAGTTTTGGAAATTCTCTCTGCATTTTAAGAATTAAGAAGAATGAATGAGAAACACCGTTAAGGCCTAAGGGTGCATTATCACAGTAAGTATATGATGTAAGAACTAGGTTGTTTAATCGGCTCACTTTTATGAACTACAGGTGCATTTGGTCTACTATGTTGCATAGTTGGACAGTGGTGTTGGCACAAATTTTCGTACTGCATCTTTTGATTGTAGAGTGTTTCTTAGATAAATTGTTTGCTTTTGATATATCTTTGCAAATGACTGTTAAAAAAAAGATATATCGTTGCAAATGAATGTTTTTCCAGTGAATGTTAAGGTATCTAAGGAGCTGCATATTTGTTGCATCATTTCATCATTCCGTCTCATTTGAATTCCGTTGTTGTTGCAGGCAGACAGCTCCTATGAAATCTGACACTTTCTTCACTATAGGGTTTCTGGGCACACTTGATCGGAATGGAGATGTTGTATTGAGGCTTCCCTACTGTATCTCATTTAAAGAGCAAGCTTTACTTGGAGATCTTAATGTGTATAGTTTACTCTGCTAAGGCCAAGCTAGAAAATACAACCAGGTTCATTTATATGTTTGTTTTTTTGTTTTTGTTTGTCATTTTACATTTGCATGGAATAGTTGAAACCTAAAAGTGAAAAGTGTAACGAAATTGATTAAACTTAGTCTTTTATGACTGTAAACTTGCAGATACAGTCTTGTTATACATAAGAAATATGTTAAATGAAAATCTCCCCATTTCTTAATCTGTTGTTCAGAATAAATTACATCTTGCTCTTTGAAATCTTGGATGCAAACATCTTTTAGTTTGGATTGGAATGGAACCAATTGGGCTGATAATTATTAGGTGAGGAAACTTAATCTTTAATCTTTTTTACTCGTTTGTTTTGGTTGTGCACTCTATCTTGGGCCAACAGTTAAACCCTGGCCGAAGGCCATGGTGATACCTAGTTATGAATAAAATCTAGTGTCTGCAGTAAAAAAACATTTTTTGAAACAAGTTTGTATGCACCTAGTGTATGCAGAACAATTTTAATTCAGTAACAAGTAATAATTCTGTTGATGTTCGATTATCTTAGTAAGAAATTGGCCTGAAATATTACCACTTTCCCTATTCCTTGAGCACCGCACTATTTATACCCATGCTAAGCAAACAAAAGATGTTCCTGCTCGATTTGGTAATCTACTACTCTTGGAGGATAAAAAAATGAACATGCTGCTGGTAAAATCTATAATTGGCTTGGATTGTAGAATTGGTTTGGTTGCCTGGAACGAACGAGGGGATAAATTTTTTAAAAAATTATGATTCTACACCCACCTAGAGAACTTTGATTTTATTCATATGACATCCTTCTGAGAATGTGGCTTAAATTGGATGTGAAAGTCATATGCACAATAGACTGGTTTTTGGTTTTCACAACCAACGGTTAGACCGGCACATGGGAGAAATCCCGGAGTTAATCTTTTTTTTTTTGGTTTAAAAATAGGGCGTAATGCTGTAAAGTATAACCTATGATCCTACTGATCTTTGGTTGTAATGGATAGTCCCATAGTCCTCCGATTCCAAGGAGGAAGCAAAAATTCAGATCGAACCCATCATACGCGCTGATTCAACATGATTGAGAGGTTTAGTCAACAGTGCCTTCCTATTTGATCAACTTCATTAAGTGCTAATTATAGTTCAACTTAATGTGCAGACAACAATAATTATAATCCCTGTGTCAGGCAAGGATCATTGTACAAAAGAGTATTATTAATGTATCAGCTGTGGAATCGTTTTTCTTCTGATGACAGGAAAACAGACTGACTCACTAACTGACTGAGCTTGTTTATTAAAACAGAAGAGAATTAAGCCATAATACATACACATGGTCTTAATTACACAAGAAGCCGTTGATTGAATTAGCTAGTTAATTAAATTATAATACTCCTAATATTTAATGATGATGCCAGTTTGAACGATACTCCTAGGACAATGTTATACGTTTTGCGATCGATAATCTTGCTAACGTAAAACGATAATCTTGCTAGAAACTACAGATTTTACCTCATCATATATATGCAAATTCCCCAAGCCACGCCTGTCAAAGGACCTTGGTTTTCAGTGATCAGCTTGAATCATTAGTTTTAAGTGTTCTCAGGGTTACCGACCCTGGTCAACTTGGTTCTGAATTTTGCCAAGCTAGCTACTACTACTAGATCTGGCGGTCATAGAGGTAGAGTCAATAGTAGCAGTAGGAGGAACACGTGCATAACATGTTCACAATCACATTTTAGAGTTCAAAATGAACTTCTTTCCTTTCTTTTCCTATGAATGTGCAACCACATGCTCTGACCCTATTTTTATGCATGGTCATGTTCTTATTTAGAAGCCGAATCCTTATTGCACTGTCACGGTCACGACTCACGTCCTCCTCCCGAATCCATTTCCACTTTCTTTGCGATAAATAATATAATGCCGTATTCTGGAAGGTACGGGAAATTGCCTCACAATCACAGCCCTGAGACCGCTCCATTGCTTCAGAATCTTAGTCTTTAGATCGGGGCTCAAGAATACCGATCTAATGCCAACTTATGTAAGAAAAAGAATAAATACACCATTGTGAATGAGTGGTGATCTTCGCACTGCAAAGAAACTCGTGATATGGTGGCTGCCTAGTATTATGGTGTCCAATTTTCGATCCATATAGCATTTTTGTGTTTGTCAAAGGAAGTAAACACCAACCAACCATTCAGTATTGACTAGTTAAACACCAAAGTGCACAATTTCTTGTATGTGTGTGGTTAGTATGTAGAACGACTACCATAGTGCCAAATATATACCAAAAACTAGCTATAATTGAGTGCAATAATCACCGAGTTTTTCCTTTTCTTTTTGAATGGCAAGTTAAATATCATCTAAACTTCTAATACACTTTCTCTCTTTTTATAAAAGAGATGCTATTATTTTTTTTATTTTGATTTAAAAATAGATCAAATTATAAAAATGATAGTATCTCTTTTCTTAAAATGGAAATAGTATCGTTTATTGGACTAAAAGAAATTAAATAGCTTCATAAATTAGATTTTGCACACAATCTTATTTGATCATCCAAGTACCGAACCAAATGTCCTTGGCTGGTTCTTCACTGTGAACATAATAGTAATTGGCTACTATTTCATAAAAAATTGAAATAAAATGCTTTCATTGAGAGTTGAACTCAAAACCTCCCGTTTAATAAGAAGGCCAATTTAGGGGTTCCCATATTTATAGAGGGGCTCCCATAATAAGACGAAATAGAAACATTTGAAGTAAAATTCAAAAACCCCTTATCCATCATTTTTTCATAATGGCTAAAATACCTTTGATTAGTTAGTAAAACTAATTAGTTAATAGATTAAGCTAATCATGATTAATCAAAAATAATCTTAAACTTAATTAAATCAATTCAAATTTTTTTCTTTTTGGTTTGGTGGGAAGAAAAATTAGAAGAAATGTAAGATAATTTTGTAGAGTTTTTTTAAAAACCCTAGATTTTGATTCAATCAACCAGGGCATAACTGGGATACATCTAACTTAAGCTCTTGGTCTTTTAATAACTCAAATTGGATGAAATTACGGACAAAAAGATGATTTATTTTTGATTTAGAGAATTTTACGGTTGGGTTTTCATGTCGAACCCAACCGTAAAATCTATTTACGGTTGGGTGTTCTTCCCAACCAACCGTAAACAGAAGAACAATGGATGAACACCAAATCGTAACAGTTTTACGGTTAGGTTTTAGCATCGGACCCAACCGTAAATAATCCAAAAAAAATTTCTTATCCGAGATGATTTACGGTTGGGATTTGCCAAAAAACCCAACCGTAAAAACCAATTTTGGTTTACAATTTCATCCAAAATTTACGGTTGGGTTTAGACTTCCCAACCCAACCGTAAAACATCTTTTGGAGCATTGAGTTTAAGGTAAAATTGGCGTTTAAAAATCAAAATTTTAAACTTATTCAATCATTTTAACTAGATTGA
>JAJJMC010006603.1:483930-502719 GCA_023531435.1 Papaver californicum | reverse complement strand
ATTTACTGTTGGGTTTTGGCTGAAAACCCAACCGTAAAACATCCTTTCATATTTACGGTTGGGTTTTAGCTGAAAATCCAACCGTAAGTCTGGCATGAAAATTTTGTCAGGTTTACGGTTGGGTTTGCAGCCAAAACCCAACCGTAAACCTGTCAAATTTTTCATCTTGTCAGTTTTACGGTTGGGTTTTGGGTGAAAACCCAACCGTAAACCTGATTTTTTTTTGTTTTTTTACTTGCTTTTTTCCTTTGCTTGGTTGTCAACTTGAAATCTTTGTAAAATAAACATGAGCTAGACAAATTTAAAGATAAAATCTTTTTCATACATTCACATTAAAGTTATAATTCACCCGTAAAAGAAAAAAAACCTTAGTTTGACGCAATTGTAAACATAGAGTTAGGGAGAAGGAGGAGGGGTAGGTCGATGAGTTTGACGAGATCTTTTTTTGCTATTAGGATAACGAGAATGAGCACCAGCACCACCGCCACGAGTACGAGCACCAGCACGACCGCCACGAGTACGAGCACCACGTTGCACATCCTCGGCTTCATCATGTGTCTCTTCATCACTGGGTTGCGGCTCTCTTCATCTAGTAGTCGCATCTCTTGTACCGGCTCTACTCCTCTTTAAATTTCTTGTTGTCTCATCTTCGTCTGCTTCATGAAGCTTCCCAATTTTGGCTTGTAGGTTCTTCAATTGGTCAGACATCGTCACATCAACTCTACTTTGGCATGGAGTGATAGACTCTGCCAATGCAAGTGCTTTCTTTTTCACCTTATTTTTCTATTCACATATGAAAATAAAAGTTGGTTGAGTCTTTAGTAATAAATATTAAAAACATTAATAACAAAAGTAATTTACGTACCAAATTGAAATATGCTTTCTTCCAAAAACCATCTTCTGTGTTGTTTCCTTCACCCCTTTGAAGTATTTTCATAGTTTCTGGATCAATGTTAATGACATTTGGATGACCAAAATGACGATACCAATCCAAGTAATCTTCTACAGCCTCTTTTGTGCCCGGAGATGAAATTACCTCCTGCATTTGGATTTGGTAATCCGGTTGATAGCGGTTGTTCCGAACCGCGACCGAAGGCGTTGGGTTATAGTTGAGCACGATGCTTGGGCCTTTGATCATCGAGCCATTCACACACAATTTAAAGGCTTCGTGTGTTACCTTGGTTTGGACATAGCCACATTGGCGGAGAGTTCGACGGGGGTTGCACATCACGAACCCAAACGGATGGTACAAAGGCCAGTTGTAGCCTGCCACGTCCGAGAATTCATGTAAATCTTCAACATCTCCATCATCATCTATGTTAATCTTCACATAAGGATCAAAAACAACATCTTCAACGGTGAAAGCATCAATTTCACTTCTCATCTTTGCTATCTGCACTTCTTTATGCCTTGCCTGAGTACCGGTGAAGATGAATTTCTTTCCTGTAACTTCGTTTTAGGAGCCAGACTCGGAAAGTGATCATAGACCCATGCCTATGAAGATAATAAATATTAATATAAGATAATGCGCAAAAAAAAAATCTGAATTTAAACATTGAAATTCCAACAATAAATTACCTGAAGAAGACCAGTATTCCCGGCAATCTCAGTTCCCCTAACCCTCGAAGCTTTTCTAAGGTTGGCAAGTAGGTAATTCAGGATGACAGTTCCCCATGAGTACTCATGCGTCTTCTAGAGATCATCCGTCAACCACTGTAGAAAGTGAGCGTTGACTCTGTTTCCTGAGTTGTCAGCAAAGAAGATGGTGCCGAGCATATATAGCAGATACGCTCTGGCTGTTCGCATAGATCTGGTTTCATCTATGACAACCAATCCTTTTCCAACTGCCGGGTCCCTCCATACTCCTCCCTGAGACCGCGCAACAAGATCTTCTTGGTCATACCTAGACCTTTATTCGTTGCTGCCTCGGGTTTATCTCCACAAGCCAATTTAAACTCTGATTCGGCTTCTCTCTTCTCCCATCCAACTGTATCTTTGACAAGGACACAAAGATCACTCCATGACATGTTGTTGTCAAAATCTTCATACACATATTTACCTTCAACTGGTAAGCCAAGAATTGACTGGACATCATCCGGCGTTATTGTCATCTCGCCGAATGAGAGATAAAATGTATCGGTTTCAAGCCAATAACGTTCCCTGAATGCTGTGCAGGTGACACTGTCATACTCCAATATCGAATTGGTAATTCCGGAAGCTAACCCGGTACCATTTACGAGAACTTGGACGGCCATACATTCTTCAACTAAGGGCCAATGTTGAGCCCTTTGACGAACCAATTTCTTGATCGCCTGTGTATGATCCTACAAAGAATAAAAATAATTTTTTGAACTTGAAGTTAAACAAACGGAAATTTAACAAAACAAGAGAAGTTTTTAGATTAATACCCTCGTCTCAGCAACTTTGGCAGCCCATGAATGGGGATAACCAAATAATATAGCAAACCTGTCTGGGGCCTCAACCCAAGGTCTTCCATTCCTCTTCTTAGGTCACAACACGTCTTTGCCTTTGGGAATATGCTTCCCTTTCGGTTCTGGCTGCTTCTTTGGCTTTTTTTCCTTCAGTCTTGGTTCAGTAGAACCAACAACAATTTCTTTACCTTTTCCTTGAGGGACAAATTGTTCTCTGTCCGTCTCTTCTTCCTCACATTGTTGCTTTTGTGGTGGTTCTCTAATCACAAGAGCACCTCCACTGAACACAGGTAGATCTTCCAAGTCTTGGAAAACATTATATTCCTCTTGTGCAAGTTGAGGAGAACTACCACCCCCTACCTCAAAAGTCGTCTTATGGCTCTTTCTCAAGCCTCTATTAGCTACCCCTAAATGAACTCCGTGGCCAGGGGTTGGAGTGTGAGTAATAAGTGTTAAATTATTACCCATATTCTTCTTATGTTTCCTACAACATACAAGCAATACAAGTTAGATAATTTCCAAGCAATTCAACTCAAATAACTTCAATTTGAAAATTCAGAACTTTTTACGGTTGGGTTTCACATATAGAACCCAACCGTAAATAATAAACATCACCTACACAGGAGAATTTACGGTTGGGAATTGACACTCCAACCCAACCGTAAATAATCCTCACCAAAATTTTTAACTAAGCAGAAGCATTTACGGTTGAGTTTTCCAATCGAACCCAACCGTAAATAATCCACAACAATTTTTTTTACGTACATAGAAATATTTATGGTTGGAAAAATGAATCCAACCCAACCGTAAAATTCAAGTTCAAAAATTGGTGCAAATTTGTTTACAGTTGGGTTTTTCTCAAAACCCAACCGTAAAATTCAAAAAATAAAATTGTGCAATTTTTTTTACGGTTGGGTTCAAAATCGAACCAACCGTAAAATTTTCTCTTCATCTCCTACCCATTGTTTTACGGTTGGATTTTGAAGAAAACCCAACCGTAAAATGAAGAACAAACCAGTTATGGTTGGGTTTTCCAATCGAACCCAACCGTAAATTCTTCTGTAACCAATGTTTTTTAACAACAACATCAATCAAACATGCCAATCAATCACTTTTGGGTTCTAAAAATAACATGGGTTTTGTTCAATACCTGAGATACACCATTGTTTGTTTCGGAGTTTGATTTTGATTGTCACCACCGATTTTTTCTTCATTCTCTTGATTAGGTTGAAAAGTTTGATTTTGGTTGGCATCACTACTACCTTCTACACCTTTAGTATGATTCTTCATCACGATTTTTGGAGTTTAATCGACGAAGAATTTTTCGAATCGACGATGAATTTCGATGGAGAAATTAGGTTTACAGTTGGGAAACTGATGGAGAAGTTAAGATATGAGAGTGATGGAGAAGTTGGAAAGAAATTTTGAAGTTTACGGTTTGGAAATGTTTTGTTTAGGTTTAGGTTTTAATTGATTGAAAGGAAAATTAGACTTTTCAATTGATAGAAGGGTAATATGGACATTTAACATATGAGATTGGAGCCCTTAGGACACCTCTTAACGCATTTTTGGGTCACCCTATCTCACATTGGAGCCCTTCTACAAATCAAAAAACCTCTAAATTAGCCTTCTTTAATAAAGCGGTGTTCTAACCAACTAGGCTATGGAAGCTATTTATTTACCCTATTTTTTTATTTTAATTTATAAGTGTGTTAGTTTTGATATTTTCTTTTCCACCGTCTGGCTTTCTATTTGTGAACAGTTTTCATTTGTTATAACATGGAAATTACTAAATCCATATAAAACACCACTTAAGCTACTTGGTAACCCTCCAAGGACTTTAGTAACTCCACGCGGCAGCCTGTCCTTTGAAAACTTTGAGATTGCTCTGAACTTAACAGTTTGACTTGATAACTAACACCATTCTAAATTATTGAGTCCATCCATTACGGGTGTCAACGGGTCCGGTTCTTTCCGGGTACCAATGGACCCGGAACTAGACTCTATTAAAAAAATCGGATCCGGTTTCTAACAGTTCTGGATTCGGTTCTTAATTTAGTGGATCCGGAACCGGATCCGATTAAAAGTCCGGGTATTTAACCGGTCCGGGTATTTAACGGGTCTGGGTATTTAACGGGTCTTCTAAAATCAACAATTTTTTTTTTAATTCTTTATATTGGCTTGAAACAAATAATTTTTCATATAAAGTTATTGTTACATGTATGTAATTGTTCTAATTAAAGATTAAACATAAGAAAAAAAATAAAAAATGAAAAACAATCCAAGTAAAACTAGACGAAGTCTTAGAATTTTAGATAAAATTAACAAACAAATGACAAACATCCGGGTACCCGATACCCACGGATACCCGCCAGATAATACCCGTTAGGACCCGTTAAGATTTCGGATCTAATCGGATCTATTCGTCGGATATTAAAACTACTAATAGATCTAATATGAGAATCCGGACCCAGACCTAATTCACCCAGATCCAATTCGGTTCCGGATAATCGGATACCCATCACAACCCTACCATCCATGCTGCTGGTAGCATCCCACTCCTCCACAGACCAAAGCCATTATCATCTAAGCATTACAAACAACAATATCCCTCTTAGAACGTGGCTGGGTATGAAAATCATCAAACATATAGATAAATCCTCCATTAATAATGGACCCCATCATAAAGTCTTCCCTTGCTATTATAAGGTTCACACTCTCAACCACTTTATTAAACTAAAAATACAACCACCCCTATAAATATACATGTAACAAAGTTTAGCTTTCTCCCACTACTTTTTTCACTAATCATCATCATGAAAGACTATACAAAGTTTAGATCAGTTTCAAGCAATAACAAATCAAGATCCATGGATTTCCAATCTTTAGACCATGATCATGATAATCACTTCTCATCATCAGCCCCACATGATGAAGAAAAAGGTTCATCACCAAAGCCCATACCAACTCCTAATCCCACTCCCATTTCTAAGTACCCAACTCCTATATCTACTACTCCAAATTCAACCACACCATCCAATAAATCTAACACTACTGCTACTACTACTCCTAATGCCAATGCATCAACACCAAACAATGAGCAAATTGTAGTAGAAGATGGTGGAGAGAAATTTGGTGTGATATTAACTAGGAATTGTTCAGTGTCATCAACACCATCTTCACAGAAATTTAGAGCTGAGAATCAGAAACAAAATAAAGCATTACAAGCAGCAGTTGTAAGGGCATTCTCAATGAGAAGATCTGCTTCAGTTTCTGAAGGGTATTCAAGAATTCATGATCAGTCTGATGATCCATTTGGTTCACCTACCAATGCTGATGATAATAAGAGTACGCAGACTTCTTCTTCTAAGAATAATAAGAATAAGAAAGGTAGAAAGATTTTAAGAGCATGTAAAAGTTTTTTCGGATTCTAATTTATTGTATTCATAATATTAGTTTTACTTGTTAGTTTTTGTGCTACTTTCTGTTGCTACTTTCTCATGTTAAATTATCAAATAATTATTGGTTCATAAGATCTTACTTTACCTGCATGATTTACTTTTTATTGATTTGACTGGTTTCTACATTTTTGAGGGTGGGTGGAGTACTCAACCCAATCTGCTAAGTTTATCTTTAGGGGACAAAATGCTAATGTCCTTCAATTTTAGCAAAAAAACTAAAATAAAATTTGCTTTATGTATTTTGCAAAAATGATTAACAAATGCCAAAACCAGTTTTCCATTTTGAGGCATTTGTGGAACCCCATTCTCATTTGTTTGGAAGGTTTTATAATTTGATGGCAAATGTTTTTTTAGGTGATGCTTGGAACATCAACTGACATGAATCATATACAAATAGGATGAGTAGTTCTCACATGTCCGTTCAAAGAACAATCTCGAAAACCATATATATATATATATATTTAAGTGGACAAAAGAAAATCATTTCTATTCTTTGTCAGGAAATTATTTGTAATAAACCTGTAATGAAACACTCTCTAGATTGAATTGAATTGGACTCATTGCCTCATTGGAGGAACAACCCAGAGATAATTAACATGTTTTGACCATAGTATTTTAACAATTAAGCAATTTTGTAAAAATCCTGCTGAGGCACATCAATCACATTCCTTAAAAGGTTGACCTGGTTATAACCAACCAACCTAGGCTGTTAAGGGCCAGCCTATTTAAAAATTATTATTATGATAAATAGCTGAAACAGAAACCGCAGGTGTTTGGGCAGCTTTTCAAAGATCACTCACCTGATAACCCAAAATGATGATCAGGATCAAAGGTGGGGACTCATGTAAAAATTGGAGCCCAATTACTTTGCTTAAAGAAATCATTTTTAGCTATTACTCTTTATGTCTTAATTAAAGAGTAACTTGCATTCCTAGAAGTTACAGTGTTGTGTACATACACTTGCAGAATTTATCAAACTTGATGTTTTGGAGAAACTGTTGGGTATGGCTGACAAACAAGGGTTGAATGTATCCCTCTACCATATCTAAACAAATAGAATAACCCATTTATACAGAATGGTAAAGGGGCCCTCTATGATCATCGATCATAGAGATCCCTAGAAACATGAAGGAATGTTTTGATCCTTACCAACTCGATCGGCTCCTTAGAAGTAGCTCGATCCGAGTTCTGATGACAAGCTATGTTACTATCACTGACTCTTATTCTCCTCCTTCTATAATATCCTATTTAGTTCTTACATACTCGAGAAAGGATCAAACGCTATTGATCAAACAATCCAAAAAATCCACCCACAACAAGTTCCTATATGATTTCTGGTAGAAAAGGGAAGGGATTAGATACCCCAGTAGTCCTAGCCGTAAACGATGTATACTAGGCGCTGTGCGTATCGACCCGTGCAGTGCTGTAGCTAACGCGTTAAGTATCCCGCCTGGGGAGTACGTTCGCAAGAATGAAACTCAAAGGAATTGACGGGGGCCCGCACAAGCGGTGGAGCATGTGGTTTAATTCGATGCAAAGTGAAGAACCTTACCAGGGCTTGACATGTCGCGAATCCTCTTGAAAGAGAGGGGTGCCTTCGGGAACGCGGATACAGGTGGTGCATGGCTGTCGTCAGCTCGTGCCGTAAGGTGTTGGGTTAAGTCCCGCAACGAGCGCAACCCTCGTGTTTAGTTGCCAATTTCGAGGAGAGCTAGGCAGCAAAGGAACTAGACTCTTATCTTCCCTCTTCTCTAGTGCTTCAAAGCGGGCTTCCTTCTCACATTATGTGTTGTGGCACTCTGATTTATGTGTTGTGGCCAGATGCAATGAACTACCCCTGGCCTAGACCCAATTGTTGTTTTAATCGCACGGTGAGAAGTGTAAACCTAAATTTATCTACATGTATATTCTAATGACAATATGAATATACAATGATGAAAAACGGAAGCAAAAAGAGATCGATTATAAATACCTCCAACCATTGTAATTTGAAAGTTTAATCCTTGAGTTTGTCTTAATTTCTTAGTTGATATGAACTTTGGTTCCAAACCCTTCTTCTCACTTTTTGGATGGTGTATTCAGGTATGAGAGTGAATTTGGTGACCTTAATTCAATTTTTTTTTTTTGCTATCATTTCTGTTAACTAACTCTAGCCGTCATAAAGTAGTTGGCATGATAGATATAGTGAGTGGTTTTCTAAAAATGAAAAAGAATAGTGGGGTTACCTTGATCAGTTGTAACTTCCCAGCAAATGAATCATATTTTTTTTCCCTTAATTTTAGGTCATATAGGAAAAAGTCTAACAAAAAGAACATACATATATCATGACAAAACATTTCTCTATACAATCAAGTTGCAGACTTTCAATTGAGAACCGTTATCATTCACTACTAAATACATCCATTTGGCAGTTATTCATATTGAAACATACCTGACAGTCTATGATTTATTTGAAATTGGTTTCTAAAGAATATATGCCAAGTATGGGCAGAACAACCATCCTAATCGTCCGATCCTCCAATATTATCTATCGGATATTACGAATTTCCTTCCAAGGATTTAGGATTCTGCGGAGAGCCAAAAATAAAAAGACAGCAGTTGGAATGAGAGAGAGAAAATGGGAGAAAAACCTGTGGTTGTGAGAGAGGAGTAAAAAATAGTCATTCATTTCACATACTCATTTTAATGGACCAGAAAAAACCATTACCAGGAAAAACTGTATTATATATATATATATATTTTTTTTCTCTACATGTATCTCTCTTTTTTTCTCTTTATTAGATTCATCTCTTTGAGTTTTAATATCAGATTGAAGGTTCGAGTAAAATAAGTTTTGAAGGTATTGATTTCTAACCGGAGAGGTAACGTATCGTGGAGTATTACTGCATTTGGTTATTGATTTGTTTCTACATTCACTATGGCTGAGGAGATTCCGATGGAAGCCACGGCAGGAGTTGGAGGGGAAGAGACGCCATTGTCTTCGCCCAGGAGTAAAGTTAAGTTCTTGGTTAGCCATGGTGGGAAAATTTTGCCTAGACTTCCCGACGGTCAGCTTAAATATGTGGGTGGTGAGACTCGAGTTGTCGTCGTTCCTCATGACATCAGTTTCTCAGGCAATTTCCTTCTCTTTCTTTCTCGCCCTGATAATGCTTAACATATTAGTTATCTGCAACAAAGAGTGATGCAAACCTTATTGAATTAATGAAACATTTTTCCATTGCAGAGCTTACGAAGAAGCTTAATAACCTCGCCAACGGTGAAGTGGTTCTCAAATACCAAGTTATACCAGAGGACTTAGATATCTTAGTCTCTGTAAAATGCGATGAGGATCTTCGCCACATGCTCAATGAGTACGATCGTTGGGATGTGAAATCATCTGAAAACGGAGGTACGCCAAGGCTTCGAGCTTTCCTATTCCCTGTTAATCCACTCTTCATTGACACCCAAAATGTTCCAACCAATTTCGACAGAGTTAATATGGAACAGCGTTATATAAACGCAATTAATGGTGCTAATTCAAGTATTCTAAGGCGTAGCTCTAGCAATGGAAGTCGGTCCATTTTCAGCATTTCCTCAACTGCATCATCCCCGAGATCGATACAACATGAAGGATACCCTTTTGATACTGTCAACCACGACTATTATGCTTCACATAGTTATCAAAATAATTGTAACAAGGGAGATATGCACAGAGTCAATAGTTCCCCATCATTGCACCATTATAATCAAACTCACCATTACCCAATTTGCCAGGCAACAAAGCCACCTAATCCATACAAAAGTGGGGCTCATCAACACTTAGTAACGGCGATATCGGCTGACCGCCATGAGCTTGCGAGGTTTCATGAGCTGGATCCTTGCCCTATCCGGTACTACACGCCAAATAGACAATCAAGAGGCAGATGTGGCTGTATAGGTTATGGAGATGTTGATGAGTGTAGTGTTTATAAGAGTGGAAACGGTGAATTGTAGATGGTCTTCATCAGAACCCAATGAAACACAAGCCTATGCTAAAAAAATTAGGTAGATGAATTTGGTCTACTTAGAGAGCTTCCATTCGAAGTTGCTTTATTGTAAATATCAGTGGCAGGAAAGTAACTTAGTAAGGTAAGATGAATCTGCCCAATGAAAGAACAACATAAAAGAAAAAAACAGTAAGATAAGATTAGATAATTGGATGAAATCAAAGTAGTAGTCTATGATGTTTACTGTTTCGTGAATCGTATTTGTAAAGAAAGAAAAAACATGTATAAAGATGTGTGCCTACTTTTAGGTCATTTACGGTGCGAGTTTACGGATCAATATTCTCAGTTCTAGTATATGTTATGTATATATACTGTCGGAGAAAATAATTTTTAATGTTTTGCTTTTTTGATTTTGGTAAAAAAATCTTAGGACCTTAAGGGTTATTAAAGATACTAGTTCATATTTATTAATTCCAAATGAAACCTTTAATCCTACATAGGAGAAACTAAAGATGTTGTCTCTTCATATTACTAAGAAAATTACATCTAAGAATGGTCCTTTGGATCAACACACTTTTGTATGGGGGAGAGGACTTAGGCAACGGGCTAGTTGGTGCAAGCACACATTTCACACACGCACGCCGCCGCCGTCCAGGCGGGTGGGCCGGGCTCGGGTGTGGGTCAACCAAGACTTATCTTTTTGGACAAAATACTTTTGAATTATTTCCTTAACGAATTTAATTTCAAAAAATAAATTTTGTCTTGATGGGGGAGCGTCTGTCCCGGTGAATATAATTTCATTTACAACGTGTCGACATTTTCTGCCCGTTTTCTTTACATCATTATGTCGGCACATATTTACAACATTATATCGACACAGATTTACGACATTATGTCGATACATAATTAGTTGTTGGACTGATTTCTCTCTTCCTCTTCGCCTATAAAAGAAAAATATTTTCTTTATTTCAACTCATCCCAAAGCAGGCTACTATCCCTGACTCTTTTCCCCTCTTCTTGCTTTGCTTGAGCATTTGCTTGTTTATTTCTTTCCTTCATCTTGCTGTTGAGTTCGTTTGAGTGGACAAGTATTGTAGTGCTATACAATACTTGTATCGGGCAATTTTATCCTAGACACAACTTCACTATTGGGTATTTAGTATCACTGATTTTTAAGATGTACCGGTGAACTATTATATTAAAGACAGTTTGATCAAGTGACTCCGCCCTCAAGTCAGTGTTTAAATTTTAAAAAATTTATTTAACGTTAACATCATTTGTTTTCAGTATCTTATTATTGCATAACTAACAATTTAACCCTCTCCGTCTATATATGTGGTACGGAAAGAGTACTTTACTTTCTAATTCAAACAACAATGACTGAGGAGAGACATTGCAAATTGACTTGATTGTGCAATTAACTCATTATTAGCTACTAGTGTAGAAAAGTTTTGTATAGGCTAGCTGTTGCACGTCATTCAATGATAATACCCATCAAAATAGAGCCGAAGTTTCATTAAATTATGTGGAGTATGGATGTGGGCCATGTGGCCAACCACGAAAAAATTGTCAACAACTTGTTGTGTGTTTTGCAGTAGTTATTCATTCGCTTTTAGAAAGACAAATTAACAGAAGCTTTAAACTCTCCCGGCTTCATTAGTTATAAATGCCTTTGTGATGGTTAAGGGTTGAGACAAACTATGAACGCCATGGCATCCTCTTATTTGGTTTTTTTCATTTCGCCAAAAGGACATACCCTGGTCACCTTCCTACGCAACCGAAACCTTTTATTAGGAGCTAGGAGATGATCCTCACGTTTTGAGACCTTCCTCCTGCTACCACTTTGGTGTTTACTTTTTAATAGTGGAGATTGGAAAACCCTTTGCGCCAGTTCTTATACACCCATACCAAATGGTTTGGTTTGTCCAGCCACGTGGACGGATAAATGTGTTTTCCCACTATGGTAAAACTATTAAATTTAAATATAATAATATATTTAATTATATTTTATGGGATCCTTAATAATAAAAAAATATGTTTATATATATTTGGTGGGTTTTTTAGATATTATAATATATTTAGTAGACCCCTTATATAATAAAAATATATTAAAATAATTAAAAATTAGGAGAGAAGAATGTAAAATATTAAAAATACTCCCTCCATCCCAGTTTAGATGAAGGTTTATGTATTTTCACGTAGATTAAGAAAAATATGAGAGATTATATTTTTTTATTCAAATATACTGTCTTAAAATACTTGAATCTCCTAATTTTTTGTTCCTTGTTTCTAGTGTTTGATTCCAATGCAAGGAAAAATAAGGAAAAAATTGGTAAAAATATGAAAACCTTCATCTAATTTGGGACTTGAAAAAAACCCTTCCCCTTCATCTAAAATAGGACGGAGGGAGTGTTTAGTTACAGACAAAGTGTTGTCGCCAGAGACCAACTGTTTGTCGCTAGACAAAGTGTTTATCGCTAGAGATTTACTCTTTGTCGAGCGACCTAGTCTTTATCGCTCGACTAAGACTTTGCCGCGCAGTACAAAGCCTCAAATTAGAATATTTGAGAGGTCATTTTGATCATTTGCTAGGTCCATAGTGGCTGATTTTGATCAAATATGATCATTTGCTATGTGCATAGGAACCGGCCTTAGAGGCAAAATTATATTCGCTTTGTCAAAATAAAGATTTGTTGCCTTCACACACTTGAAGCCTATCTCGAAAGGATGAGGTCGGTAGTGGCGGAACAAGGAAATCATAGGGGGGGCTAAAAAAAAAGTTTTTAGTGTTTTAGCCCACATAGGAAGGGATTTTTAATGTTTTGTTTTTTGGTCTTGGTAGGAATGGATCTTAGGACCTAAGGTTCACTAAGCACACTAGCTCATTTTCACTAATTATGATGAAACCTTTAGTCACACATAGGAGAAACTAAAGATGTTGCCTCTCCATATTACTAAGAAAATTGTATCTAAGAGTGGTCCTTTGGGTCAACACACTTTTGTGTGGCGGAGAGGACTTAGGCAATGGGCTAGTTGGTTCAACCACACATTTCACACACGCACGCCGCCGCCGTCCGTCCGGTCGAGCGGGACGAGCTCGGGCTCGGGTGTGGGTGTGGGTCAACCAAGACTTATCTTTTTGGATAAAATACTTTTAAATTATTTCCTTAACGAATTTAATTTCAAAAAATAAATCTTATCTTAATGGGGGGCGTCTGTCCCGGTGAATATCATTTCATTTACAACATGTGTCGACATTTTCTGCCCGTTTTTTCTTTACATCTTTATGTCGACACATATTTACAATATTATGTCGACATAGATTTACAACATTATGTCGACACAGAATTAATTGTTGGAATGATTTCCCTCTTCCTCTTCGCCTATAAAAGAAAAGCATTTTCTTTATTTCAACTCATCCCAGAGAAGGCTACTATCCCTGACTCTTTTCCCCTCTTCTTGCTTTTCTTGCGCATTTGCTTGTTTATTTTTTTCCTTCATCTTGCTGTTGAGTTCGTTTGAGTGGGCAAGTATTGTAGTGCTACACCATAATTATATCAGACAATTTTATCCTGGACACAACTTCAATGTTGGGTATTTAGCATCACTGATTTTTGAAGCGTACCGGTGAACTATTGTGTTAAGGACAGTTTGATGATCAAGTGACTCTGACCTCAAATCAGTGTTTAAATTTCAGAAGTTTTGTTTAACGTTAACATCATTTATTTTCAGTATTTTATTGTTGCAGAACCAACAATCTTAACACAATAGTTTCTTCTGTAACAATGGGAAAAAATGATGTTGACAGACCAGAAAAATTCAGTGGGAAGGATTTCAAAAGATGGCAATCAAAGATGTTGTTTTTCCTGAGTTTTCATATGCTAGATGATTTTGTTCTGAAAATCTTTTGATGAGAGTTTGAATGATGCTGGAAATGAAAGGGAATTGGACAGTTAGGTTAGGCAGAACTATATGGCTAAAAGTCATATTCTGAATTACTTAGAGGATGCACTATATGATTTTTACAATGCAAAAGAGAATTTTTCTGTTTTTGATTTATGGGCTGCTTTGGAGGCAAAATACCAAGATGAAACTGTTGGAAGTAATAAATTCTTGGTAGCTAGGTTCTTGGAATATAAAATGTCGAATAAAAAATCTGTGGTTGATCAATTCCTTGAACTTTAGCGTATTATCAATGAAATTCTTGCTGAAGGCATGGTGATAGATGAAACTTTTCAAGTGTCTGTTGTGATTGAGAAATTACCGTCTTCCTGATCCGAATACAAACGTAGATTTAGACATGAAACTGGTGAAGTCAGTATGGTTGATTTGGGTAAGAAGATTCAAATGGAAGAGTTATTGTGTTCCAAAGACAAGAACGTATCTTCTGCAAGGGACATGTCCAACAAGGCTCATGTAATTAAACACAAGTCTTCGAATACTGAAAAGGGTGAGAGCAGAAAACGCAAACCTAAGATTCTTCCTCATAAGAAAGGTATGTTTCAGAAACCCAAATCTGGTATTTGTAAAATTAAGGGTGCTTGTTATGTTTGTGGAATTCCTTGCCATATGGCAATTCACTGTAGAAAACGTAAAGACTTTAATAACAAGAAAAAAAATGTTAATTTGGTTGAAAACAACAAGAACGAGTTTTCTAGTACGGTGCCTGAAGTTAATTTGGTAACCAATGTGAGAGACTGATGGGAAGACTCTAGTGCTACCAAGCATATCTGTAGAAACAGAGATATGTTCACCTCCTATCAGAAGGTAGGGAAAGGGGAGAAACTCTACATGGGTAACTCATCTGCAGCATAGGTTACAGGAAAATGAAGCTCACTTCTGGCACGACTCTCACATTGAATGAAGTTCTTCATGTTGTGGACATCTGTAAAAATCTTGTTTCTTGTGGTGTTTTAGATGATAAGGGTTTTAAAATTGTAATTGAATCAGGCAAAGTTGTTGTCACTAAGGGTAAAGATTATGTGGGTAAGGGTTATAAGACTGAGGGTCTCTATAAACTTAATGTAACCTCTGATGAAATGGATAAAATTGATTCTTCTGCTTATGTTTGTGTGTCATTAAATGTTTGGCATGGTAGACTTGGACATGTAAATTATAAATTAATGCATAAACTGGCTAGCGTAGGCTACATACCCAAATTTAGTTTGGACAATGAACATAAATGTGAATTATATGTAGAATCAAAATATGCTAAAAAAACTTTTTGAAAAAATGTTCAGATAAATTCTAAACCCTTAGAATTAATTCATTCAGACCTAGTTAACATGAAATCAACTCAAACTAGAGGTGGTAAAAAAATTGTTTATAACTTTCATAGATGACTGTACCAGGTACTATCAGGTATACTTGCTCAGGGGTAAGGACGATGCCTTAGAATCCTTTAAGATGTATAAACTTGAAGTTGAAAACCAATTAGATATTACCATTAAAAGAGTTAGGTCTGACCATGGTGGTGAGTATGAAATTCTTATAGGAGAATTTTGCTCACAACATGGCATTATTCCTGACATCACTCCTCCTTATTCACCACAATCTAATGGTGTGGCTGAACGGAAGAACCGAACCCTTAAGGAGATGATGAATGCCATATTGGTTAGTTCTAGATAACCGGCAAACTTGTGGGGGGAGGCCGAGCTCTCAGCTTGCTATATCCTGAACAGAGTACCCTTTAAAGGATCAGATAAAACTCCATATGAACTATGGAAAGGTGGACAACCTTCTTATGCATACTTCAAAGTGTGGGGGTATTTGGATAAGGTTTTCATTCCTCCTCCTAAGAGAACTAAGATAGGACCCAAAAATGTTGACTGTGTCTTCATAAGGTATCGTGAGAATACTACTGCATATAGATTTATAGTTGTAAGTTCTGAAATTTATAAAATTGGTGTGAATACTATTATGGAATCTAGGGATGATGTGTTCTTCGAAAATGTTTTTCCATTGAAATTTGGTTCTCACATGATATGTGTTGATCCCCTAGATGTCTCTTCGACCATTCATACATTACCTTTAGAGGAAGATGGAGTTGAATTTGAGCCTAGAAGATGTAAAAGGCTTAGAACTGAAAAATCTTTTGGGACATCCTTCATAACATGCTTAGCTGAGACTGATCCACATACTTATTGAGAATCCATGACTTCTTCTGAAGCTCCATGGTGGAAAGAATCTACCATTAGTGAAATGGATTCCATCATACAGAACGGTACGTGGGAGATTGTAGACTTACCTTTAGAGTGTAAACCCATAGGTTGTAAATGGATCTTCAAAAGGAAACGTAAGGTAGATGGGACTGTGGAAAAATAAAAATCTAGGTTAGTAGCTAAAGGCTATAAACAGAAAGAAGGTGTATATTTCTTTGATACTTATTCACCTGTTACGAGAATTATTTCCATTATGATGTTAATTGCTATTGTTGCCATTCATAACTTAGAGATACATCAAATGGATGTAAAGAAAACTTTTTTAAATGGTGAATTAGATGAAGAAATTTACATGGACCAACCTGAGGGCTTTGTAGTGAAAGGTTGTGAAAAAAAAGTTTATAAACTGAAAAAATCTTTGTATGGTTTGAAACAAGCACCTAAACAGTGGCATAAAAAATTTGATCATGTAATGATTTCTATTGGTTTTAAAATCAATAAATATGACAAGTGTGTTTATACTAAACTTGTGAATGATGCTTGTGTGATTGTATGCTTGTATGTTGATGATATGCTTATACTTGGTACAAACATGGATGTAATTAATTCCACTAAGAACATGCTAAATGATAACTTTGACATGAAAGACTTTGGCCCGCTGATGTGATCTTAGGGATGAAGATTATAAGAAATTCTAATGGATATAGTCTTAGTCCATCTCATTATGTTGAATTTGTGCTTAAAAAATATAATCAGTTTGATTGTAAACCTGCTTGTACTCCGTATGATCCTTGTTGTAGACTCAAAAATAATAAGGGTAATGGAGTTTCACAACTTGAATACTCACGTGTTATAAGAAGTCTGGTGTATTTGATGAACTGTACGAGATCATACATTGCTTATGCCGTGACTAGGTTGAGTAGGTATACATGTAACCCAGGACAGGAGCACTGGGATGCACTTTTTAGAGTGCTGAGGTACTTGAAGTACACTTTGAAATTTTGTTTGAATTATGAGAGGTACCCTGCCGTCCTTGAAGGATTTTGTGATGCAAACTGGATATCAGACTCAGAGGAGTCTAAGTCTACGAGTGGATATGCTTTTACTCTAGCAGGTGGGTCTGTATCTTGGAAGAGTTCCAAGCAGACATGTATAGCTCGATCCACTATGGAATCAGAGTTTATTGCGTTAGATAAAGCAGGAGAGGGAGACGCTTGGATAAGATGTTTTTTAGAAGACATTCCTCTCCGGCATAGGCGTATGCCAGCTATATGTATACATTGTGATAGTCAAGCTGCTATAGCTAAAGCTAAAAACAACAACTATAATGGGAAGTCTATACACATTCGTAAAAGACATAGTTCCCTGAAACAACTCATCTCAACTGGCGTTATTTCTGTTGACTTTGTAAGGTCTAAGGAGAATATCACGGACTCTTTGACGAAAGGTTTGTCCAATGAGATAGTTAGTAATGCATTAAGGGGGATGAGGCTTAAGCTCATTAAATAAACTTGCCATGAAGGATACTCAACCTTGCTGACTGGAGGTTTTGAATGAGACAACTAATTTGTGGTGGGTTAAAGGAAACACTATCAGAGAATTTCCTTTTATGTCCCTTCCCTATGGTGTAGACGTGGTAGTGTGACTGCATGTGAAGGATGACTTTTTATTAAGTCTTAATGAGTTTTATAGTTTCAATTTAAGATTGAAGTGGGGTGTAGCAGTAAACACTCTTGATGGAACTCACCTATCTGAATATGGAAGTGGACCGCTTCCTGATAGGCACATTTTTGTGTCTATATTGCGCCCGAATATCTGCTTCGATAGTACTCGATTTTACACTTATACGTCTTTTTATGTCTTTGTAGGTATTTTTGAGAAATAAACATTTGCGGAAAAATTGGCTCGAAAAGTGTTAAAGGCACCCGGGAAAATGGATTAAGGCACCCACACTTTGGATTGGGGGCACCCCTTCTTTGAATTTTGAAACCAAAAATGGCGGGAAATTTTGCTTCACGAAGAGAAGATTGCTGTGAACATGTTTTACATGATTCTTGGGATTTTTGGACTTTTAATTTGACCCAAAAGCAAGTAGAGATAAAAACAAGATTAAACACGTGAAGAAACAGAGATTAAAGACGGAAAAACTGCTTCAAATCCGAGTTGTAGCCGGAAAATGATATTCACGCTGTGGAGATTTAGAATAGGATTTGGATAAGTTTTAAAGATTTCTATTGGGTTTAGAAGACTTCCTAGGTTTCCTACACCCTATAAATACCAAGAGAAGTGAAGAGAAGCGAGGGGGAGAAGCCGAGAGAACCACCGGAAAAAGTATACAGACAACACCATTTTCTGCTGCTGCTCACGTGAAGAAGAAGGTGAAGCACAAATAGCTCCAGCGAACTGTCGTTCATTATCGCTGGAACTGTCGCTATTTTTCAGCTGCTTCAACAGTTGTCTTCGTCTGCTACACATATTATTTGTCCTTCTTTTCTGTACCTTGTTCAGCTGCTGTAACACGCTGAACCACCTCACTGTAACGCTTATAAGCGTATCAAATCGGCTGTGTTACTTCTTTTAAGCCATTGTAAACACTTTTTGAGCAATAAAAGATTGTTTTGAGCATATTTTCTCTACAATGAGCTAATCACCATCACTGGGATGATGGAGGAAGCTTTTTCTCTAATAATTAAGTGGTATGTATTTAATTAATTTATTTATGTAATTTATTTATGATTAATTGCCTTGATTGAAAATTGATTTAAAAGAT
>JAJJMC010006603.1:448898-483920 GCA_023531435.1 Papaver californicum | reverse complement strand
AAGTCTGAGAATCGAACCTCTTTTTACCACTATATTTTATCACATCACTTCCTATGAGAATGAAGTTGATTCTCTAGAGCATTCTGAGAAACGGGATGCGTCCAGGGCCAAAATGGAAACAAAGACACGAACTTGACAGCACCTAGAGAGATATCACGCGTGGAAGTTATTGATGAACTACACCAAACGATGGCATTTCAAGACATCGCGTTCACTGTCTATCAAGTAGTTCCGGTAATTTCTCATTAAGCAAAGGTTCAAGACCTTATGGACACGTCTTGCCTATAGTGGTATTTCTCGCTTTCTGATTTCTGATTTTTTATCGATTTTTCATTCATGTGGGGGATTGTTGGAGAAAATGATTTTTATTGTATGGGAGAGAGGACTTAGGCAATGGGCTAGTTGGTGCAACCACACATTTCACACATGCGCGGTGCTTCACACCGAAGCACGCACACCGCCGTCGTTCGTCAGGTTGGGCGGGCCGGGCTCGGGTGTGGATGTGGGTCAACCAAGACTTATCTTTTTGGACAAATATTTTTGAATTATTTCCTTAACTAATTTAATTTCAAAAAATAAATCTTGTCTTAATGGGGGAGCGTTTGTCCCGATGAACATAATTTCATTTACAACATGTGTCGACATTTTCTGCCCGTTTTTTCTTTACATCATTATGTCGGTACATATTTACAACATTATGTCGACACAGATTTATGACATTATGTCGACACATAATTAATTGTTGGACTGGTTTCTCTCTTCCTCTTCGTCTATAAAAAAACATTTTCTTTATTTCAACTCATCCTAGAGCAGGCTATTATCCCTAACTCTTTTCCCCTCTTCTTGCTTTGTTTGCGCATTTGCTTTTTTTATTTCTTTCCTTCATCCTGTTGTTGAGTTCGTTTGAGTGGGCAAGTATTGTAGTGCTATACAATATTTGTATCAGGCAGTTTTATCCTAGATACAACTTCACTGTTGGGTATTTAGCATCACTTATTTTTAAGGCGTACCGGTGAACTATTGTGTTAAGGACAGTTTAATGATCAAGTGACTTTACCCTCAAATCAGTGTTTAAATTTTAGACGTTTATTTAACGTTAACATTATTTGTTTTCAGTATTTTATTATTGCAGAACCAACATATACTTATAAGAGGTGAAGCTTTTAGAGATGTGGTTGTATGTATAGAAAAGCAACCTTAAATAGAAGCTCGGTATCATATACATTTCTTTGTCTTTGGTTTACTTCTTGATGACTTTTAATTACATAAAGTTGTGTTACTTCAACTTTAAAGAGGTTTTTTCTTTTGAAAATACAGGTGGAACAGAGTATCTTAGTTCTCAATAGCTTGTACATTCTCAAAGTTCACCCATTTATAGGTGGAACATCGGATACTGCTTAGAAAATACCTATCTATAATTAGTTCCTAACAACCACTGAAGCCTCAAACTACACAATCTATAATTAGATAGCATCGCATTTTCAAGTACTGAGGGGGATCCACAGTTGTTTTAGCATACTGTCTTCTAGGTTGAGTATAGAGAGGCCATCAGGGAGTAACACAAGTTACGCAAACCCTTGAAAGAATAAAAAAGATACTGAACGATAAAGATTTGACTCGTACCTGAAAAGATACAAGGCGAGGATCAGTGTCTTGAGAGTCTCTGACATCACTGATGGCATGAGAACCAGCATGACGTTGGAAGCTTAGTTAATCAAGAAAAATTCAGTCATGCAATATTCTAGAAGTTCAACTATTTCCGATATCCTTTCCCATGCATTTATTTTCCACTCTTTACCTGATCCTAGCAATGCTTCCAAAGTTTCAACTGAAGCAAAGAATTAGAGAGAAGAACATAAGCAGATGCATCACCTGGTTCTAACTTAATTAATTTCTTGCAGCAAACTCCCCAATTTGAATATCATTCTTCAATCTACAAAAGTTAAGCAATGTGCACCATATCAAACAGCAAGAATCATTTGGCATCCTTTCAATAAATTATTTTGCTTCTCGCACTTTACCTGCTCCACAAAGAACATCACCATGTATGTCTATTGTTCCTCACTTGGAATAATCGTATCCCGTGATCCTTTGAAATTGAACTGAAATGAGCTTCAGCTTCAGACACAAGCCCGGCATGAATACAAGCATAAACTAAACAAACAAACATCATATCACTTGGATTTATCCCACACAGACACTTGCATTTTCCAAGCACGTATCAAGTGCTTCTCTTCCACACCCATGGTGGGCATATGCACATATGATGGGATTCCAATTAACCAATCTCTGCCAGATTATACCACCATATTTTGCATACACAGTGATTAACGAGTTGGACAAACTGAAATCCGATTCGTGTCCTCTCTTGATGACTCGAAGTTTAAGGCACTGCTGACCATCCTCATTAAACAACATCTCTTTGGAATCATCAAATAGCTGAAGCCCATTGAAAATCACAAGCACAGTGAAAGTGAGCAACCGGCACTATCTCCCCCTATTTTTGTCCTCAAACTGAGAATCAAACCAATTTAATTTATCTTATCTATTGAACCCATTCTTAACTTGTACCACACAAAACAAACAAGGCAATATGCACTTAAATGGGGAAGCAAACAACAGCAAACAATATCTCGACACGCGCATCATGAAATATGAACAATGATTTCGAACCAACCATTTGAAATGTACTAAAAAAACTGAATGCATATGAAATTTTCTCAAACCATAACAATGAGAAAAAACTTTAGGAGAGAGAAGTAAAAAAAGAATGGCACAATTACTTAAACCAAACCCAAACAAGTATACCCTCTCAAAAAGGAACTTTAGAGGTTCTTCTTCTTCTTCATGCAGTAGAAGTTGTAATAGAGTTAGACTGGGTAACAAGAAGAAAAGATTGGTCTACTATCTAAAACCCAGGTTTGCAGTTGTTGATGAGAGGGAAACAAGTAATAAAAAGATTAGAAGAACAATTTTGGAGGGGCAAAGGAGAAGAGCTGATGTTCTGGTGCCTTCTTGTTCTTCCTCCTCCTCATCGTCAGTTGAGCTTGTTGAGAATGAGATTGATGGACAGCTTGGGCATTTGGTGACTGAATTTGGCTGGAAAGTTAGAAGGTTGATTGAAAATGAAGATGAGATGAGAGAAGTAGCACAAGTTCAAGCTGAAGCATTTCACGTCCCAGTGGCTTTTTTCGATGATGTTTTCTTTGAATTTTTTAAGGTGATCTTTCTCTATCTGTCTCCAACATTTTTATAATTTTGCAAGAATGCCAAGTAATACTGTTTGTGAAGTATTTTATTTTGTTTCTTGCAAAAATACAGGCTGAGGTACTCTCAGGGATTCTTTACAAGCTTCGGAACTCACCATCTGACAGGTACAACGAGCTTCCGCCTAGGGTGAGAGTTGACACAAGACTGAAATGGCTTATCACAAACAAAATTAACTGAGATTATTGAAATCCTACAGACACACAACAGTCTTTGTTGTCTGTCAATGAATGAATTTTAGGGGAAGCGAGGAGTTTGAGTAAAATGAAAACTTCATTAGCCAAATCCATCTCTGCCTCTAAAATATGTGATGCAACTCACAGAGATATATGATCATTTGTTAACAGACTTGATTGTGCAAACGGAAACAGCGACATATACTGATATACACTATGAAAAAACAGAGTAACAAAAATTTCCACAGACAGAGGTCCAACTTCATACTGATATAGCATAATCAACAAATCAAGTATATTTACTTGATAAACATTCTCACAAGTCACAATTATCCAGAGAAAAGAATTGCTCAAGTGGCAAAGTAAAGACTGACTTTTCAGCATTGTGCTACCGCGACCTAAACTGGGTATTCGTGTTTACCAGGTATGCTTGTTTGGTGGCAAAAACTGCAGACACTTCTTCGGATACGTTGTCACTATCAAAACAAGGACTTGTAGGGGTGGTGGATGTCACGGTCTTAAATAATAAAGACGTGGTTCAACATCTTGAAGGAGCTGAAGAATATCTTTATGTCTCTGGAATAGCTGTTTTCAACAAATTCAGGTAACAAATTATCTCTTTTTTCATGGATATTTCACAAAACATAGAGAAGAACTAAATAGAAAAATCAAAATGGATAACCCAAGCCACTAATGTTAAGTATGTGTCATTTGATGCTTTAGAACACCGTCTACTTACATCAATTCCTTTAATTAGGGCTAGTAGTATTACAGGATTTTAATAACATCAGATGACCCCAAGCCACTGTTGATTAAGTGTGTGTCATTCGATGTTTCAGTACACTGTTTACGTACTTGAATTCGTTTATTAGGACTAGTGGTATTACATGATATGCTCCATTCCAAAACATTCAGATGCATTACTTTTCCTTAAAAGCAATATTTATGTGTGGATGATGAACAGTGTGTACTACAATGTCAATGCTCTCACAGTAATTTAAGATTCATTATTTTTTATGGGATTTCAAACTATTTAAATGATTCCTTAACCTTGAATACTCTAAGTTCTAACGTTACTTGACTAATTCTGAACTGTTCATGTTATTTCTCAAGACTCAGGAGACTATTTTTCCTCTTCCTTTATGATGACAGGAGGCAAAAAGTTGCGACTGCATTGCTAAAAGCGTGTGACGTGCTTTTAAATATATGGGGGTTTCAATACCTTGCTTTACGAGCTTATGAAGACGACTCGGCAGCATGTAGATTGTACACGAATGCTGGGTACAGAATAATTTCTAAAGATCCTTCGTGGACCACTTGGATTGGAAGAAAGCGACGTGTTCTAATGATTAAACGATCTAATTCCTGTATGTACCCTTCAAACCTCCACGGCACATAATTTAAACACAAAACTAGTAAATTTGAGGCAAGAGTTATTGTCAAGATGGTGCGTGTATTGGTTATGCAAAATTGCAAAAGATGCTAGAATTTAACATATAGTGAAAGCTCAAAAAAATCACAGATGCATAATTGCAATACTAAAAAAAAAAGGTAAATTGCAAGGCAAAGTTTATAAGTGTAATTGATTAATAGAAGAGAGTTAGGTTTAACTTATCTTCCACTCTCTGACCGTAGTTTTTCCTGTCCCTTTCAACTGAGAATCACAGGCCTAAGGCTAGAACACAGCCAAAATCTGATAGGCAAACAAGGAGTTAGGATGGCATAAATGGAATTTTTACATTTTCTTGAAAATAGATATCCATTTTGGAGATGTAAATAAGATAGAAGAGTGTAATTAGATTGAAGCAGCTAAGAAATTGGAATTTAAAGTGTGATAAACAGGAACAAATATATAAAATATAAACTTCTATAGAAATGAGACAATTGATTGATGATACCGCAAGTTGAATTCAATACAACTATAAGAATTTCCATATTCTGAGCTGAAACTAACATCATTGGAGCCTAACACTTGGCCGCTGCTGTTACTGTTGTTTTGCAGGAAATTGCTCATGAAGAAACCTACTGCGTACAGAGGAAAATTACACTGCAACTTTAACTGTAACTGGAAGTCTATTGAGTCTTTCAACCTTGTTATGTGCATTACTGTCCAGATAAATATTCCCATGTATCCACAATTCATATTAGCATCTAATCATATAAGAATATTGTTATGCTGTAAAATTCCTTATTGCTTACACATGATTCAAACCATATCCAATCTAGTCCTTGTCCATTTCTCATTCGCAAATATAACTCATTCATGTGAACTATGAAGGTGTACCTCCCAGCTAACCCCTATAGCTTAAATCATCCAACTATGACTCTTAATTAGATTTTGACTACATAACATTTCTGACCTAATTTGAGGTTTTCGACACGGTCATTTTCTAGAAATAGATGCTAACCCCTTGAAACATCTTCTAGCTTTTCCTTATGCCAGTTTGAGGGATGTCTATAAATTCAACTGATAATCCCACAAAAACAGGTTTTATACACTGGCTTACGAATATAACCTTACACGTATAGTCAACTAAAAGGATCAAGATTCATGACGATGCATCAAAAATGATGATGAGCATGCTGACAATACATGGTTCCCAGTCAATGGTTGTGTTATGTTATATTGATAACGTCATTGACTGACATGTGCAAACAATTACACTCAGTAAAGGTAAAGAGAATTGTTATGTACTGACGACACGAACAAAGAATCGACTTATATTAAGGTATCATAAGCGAATGATGAAAATTGAGAGAGAGGGAGAGAGTTAACGAACTAATCGCTGAAATCAGATTCCAATGGCGTCAAGAAGCTGAGAGTGTTGAGACACGGAGACCAACGAGTTGGCAACTATGGCACCACTGGAGCTACTGCGGGACTCCAATCCCCGGAAAAGTAGAATCTCCGCAACATAAAAGCTGAGGGATAGGAGTCGACTGCCCAGGGAACGAGTCTTTACCAGCTTGTATTGCAGGTCCATATGTTCCTCTGTTCCTCCTAAGATATCTCTTGTGAGTGAGTGGTGTCCCAATCAATTTCACTTTACATTTCTCACGGCTAAAGCCAGGTCCAAGTGCTCGCTCCACAGCTTTCCACATAACCTAAGCCACCAGTAAAATATTATAAGAAGTGTTCTACATCACAAAAGAAAGAAACTTAACAAGCAACTTGAAAAATTGGGAGGAAAAAAATTAAAAAACAACCTTCTTGTGACTATAACAAAGCTATCGATGAAAAAGAATGTTCAATATCCATAATTACCTCTGATCTTTCAGCTTTGAGTGTTTTATATTCTGCACTTTTACGGTCAAGTCCTTCCCACAAACCAAATGGTTCAGTACCAGGGGTATACGCATGTAAGACGTGTTTCCCAGGCGGTGCCAAATCCTTACTTAATACACTAGGTACAGAGATCAGAACAACGTTCTGATCAGCATCAACTCCTCTATCCCAATCATTAACAACTATATGATGAATTCCCAAGTCTTCAGGTATGCCCTGTACATACATATACATTTAAGAATGAGTGTGTCCTTAAAATCAACTAACTCCTAGACAATTATTAGCATCTGTTAGCAGAAAGAAACATTAAGCTATCTTTCTAACATTCAAATAAAACCTACAAACTTAGAAAGCCTTTTTAACTGCTCTCCGTTTAAGAAGATAGGATGTGAGCTCACCTCAGCATCAAAACCCAGATGGAGATGCATGAACGATTCACATTGTTCAGTCCTTTCAATCCTCTCCTGGTATGACTTTGGGATGGCTTCCTTAGGTAACAGATTCAAGGTGTCCCACATAGATGCATTGCTAACTACAGCCTTCTTAGCACATATAAACTGAAGAAAACATGTAGGTTTTCTGTTACAATAGATAAATTGAGACATACAATTTGGCTTTGTTTGTCTTAAGATGCTTTCACATCACTTATGAGGACTTACTTGACCACTTCTTAGCTTGACTCCAACCGCTCGACCATTTTCAACAACAATATTTTCCACATGAGATCCCAGAGAGATCCTACCACCAAATTTTTCCAGTCCTCGCACAAGAGCATCAATTACTGCCCCACTTCCATGAAGAGGGTACTCAAGTGTACAACCTGGTTTATACCATTCTGCAAACATGTACACCTAAAAATGGAATCCAAACATGGGAACATAGGAAATTGAGAAAGACTGATAAGGAAAAAAAAAATCCAAGTGCATGCTTAGTATTCATAATTTACAGAACAGAACACCAAAAAAAAATTCTCTATAGAAAATCATTAGCATTGGAATGTAGTACTCACCATCTCCGCTGAGAGTGCGCTATCAGATTTAACCCCAGCTAATAAGAAACACAAAAGATCAATCCAGTTACGAACAAAAGGATTAGTTAGCTCAAGAGAATGGTAGCACCCAAAGCTCCTTGAGGTCCCATATTTATGAAGGATTTTAAGAGTGAAGGAGCATATCTAGCAGCTGCTGTGGAGAGAATGCCCAAATCGCCTCTAATGGATAGAGGTGGTACAGCCATTGCAGCAGCAGACATAGGTAGCACCACATCCTGCAGTGCATGTGAGTTTCTCATGTCCGTACATACTTTTCCTTACATAGGTAAAGAAAACAAAAAAAGATATCAGTAATTAAGAGAAACATCTTATAAACTCACAAGAAGTTTTCTCCATTCTTTCACCGCGTCCAAGCTTACATGTTTTTCAAGGTCCTGAAGAAACATGAAACCAAAATAACTGAGACTGGTGCCGAACCATAAACAGGAAGTCAAGCAACCTTTGCGTTGAAGAAAATGAGTAACTAAAAAATGAAGTCAGCATCCACCTTGAGAAACTCTGTTGGTCCTATGCGAGACAAGAATTCACCTTCAGGTACATAAACCATCCATGAGTCATAAGCAGCGCAAGGAACTGATTCCCCTAAAGCATCCAGAACCTACAACATGATTATTGCATAAGTATGCCTCGGATGAACCTTCCTACTAAACCTGTCTGCCCAATACATATCTGACCCAAAATGCAATTTTCATTCTATAAAGACCAAAACTATTATCAGTACTCCTAACTTACACCAAATGTCTGATCAAAATAACATCATGGCAGAGAAGAGAAACAGAAGAGAAAAGGAGAATGAGCATACTTGTGCAAGAGGGTTGGCTTGAGGACCTCTGGATTGAAAACCGGAGAAAAGAGAAGGGCCGGAATCGAATTTGTAACCTTTGATGTCAAAAGAATGAGCAGCACCTCCTGGGACATCATGACTTTCCAATACAATAACATCTTGTTTGTATCTTGCAAGAAGACTTCCACAACACAATCCACCAATTCCACTCCCAATCACCACAACGTCTGCTTCTAACTTACCTGCACATTATTCTAGACCTCACAATCCACCAATTTACATTATTCTTACCTGCACATTATTCTAAACTTGGAGTTTCAAAATTTTCATAGAGATAGAGAGAGACCTGGAAAAGAGTTCTTCTGATTTGATGATGGAGGAGGAGAGCCATTGGAGGAGGGTTGTTGACCATTTGAAATTCGCGCCAAAACGGTTCTATTTCTCCGGGGAAATTGGAATTTGAAATTGAATTCGAGAGAGTGAGTGAGTGAGGGAGAATCCATGACGCCATATTGAGAACTTTAAAACCCTAAAAACACTGGATTTGAGCTAATTAAGAATGCTGTCTGGACTGGAGAGAAGTAGCTGAAGCTGAGTGAGTGAGACAGTACATTATCATTTTGAGAGAAACTGCTAGCGTGGCTTCTACGTAGCCACGTCAACTAGTGATGAGGGAAGGCACACATTTGAGCACACCTCATCCAGTCCCACGGCCTACGCTGTCCAAACTAAGCCCGTCATCAATTTCAATGCACGTGTATACCAACTGGATTTGAATCTATGGCATCCTAGAGAAACTTCAGTGGACATTGGCATTTTAGCCAATATGCTAAGGTATATGATTTGACAAACTCGGTTTTAGACAGTGGAAGAATCAATAAATTAGTCAAATAAACCTAATTTTTATATAAGTAAATATATTTCTTTTATTTAATAGGGTCCATTTTTTATATAAAATATTATTTTTTTAGTTAACTGACACCGATTTCTATTTTAAAATCAGTATATATATATATAAAATAAATTAAAATAACTAATTTCATATAAAAATAATTTTACTCAGCCTATGTTGAGTTGATCGTCTCAATATGAGACAATAATCGATCTATGTTGAGTCGATCGTTTTAACATGAGACGATGCTCAGACTTACCTAGGCTGAGCGGCTCAACATGAGTCGATCGTCTCATGTTGATTCGATCCACTCAACTAACACTTCAATGGCAAACACTCACAAATGCCCATTTACCAATCCATTTTTTGAGTTTATCCATCCCATTGTGGGGTGGTAATTGGCAAATTAGCCGATATACCAACCCCATTGTCTTTTGCTCTAAAAAAACTTTATAGCCAGACTTCTCACAATAGAAAGCTATCTTCACAGCATTCATTCAACTTATCAGTTGGCAAATATGAACATTGCAATATGTTTATAAACAGTCTAATACTTATATAGACTGAAATTTCAGAAGCATTTTTTGCTGGAAGAACCGTAGCTTTTTCAATCTTCAGCAACATCCAAACACATTATTACAGATAAAACCAATACAAAAGAAATTACTGGCAAAAGTAAATCCAAATTAGAACCAAAAGGAGGAATAGTAATATATACCAGATTCATAACAAATGCACATAAAGGAAGTAGAATAAGAAATGTTGCTGTAAATAAATATGCATCATGTAAATTTTAATCTGTATTTAGCTGAAGTTGACTCCAACAGATGGACTTTTTTACCATCACAAATCAGTATTTCTTCACCTCTATGTTTCAGCTGCTTTGGTCATTTGAGATTCGCAACAGTCCAAAGAGGCATAACATCAGAGCTTTACACACTCTGCAGATATTAAATTGCCAAATATAATAATGCATCTATGTTCCCTGCTAACGTAGTAGATGGCAGTATGGCGCAACTTGCAAATTTAGTAGAAACCAAACATCAACACTCAAAATAGTATATGCACTATTCGAATAAGCAGCAAAATCAGAGTCTTAGGTT
Organism: Papaver californicum; assembly: GCA_023531435.1. NCBI lineage: Eukaryota > Viridiplantae > Streptophyta > Magnoliopsida > Ranunculales > Papaveraceae > Papaver > Papaver californicum. The sequence goes on along the minus strand of JAJJMC010006603.1, from coordinate 473,361 downwards.
CTTCAGATGTAACACCAAGATCACTTTGGGGATCAGGCCAAGGTGTCGACACTAACTTACCAACCCATCTAGTGGTCACCTTGAATATAATAGACTTCACAAAATCCCTCTTCAATTTATGTATAAGTATCAACGCAGTGAATTATTCGTATATCGCAAATCCACGACCAAGGCTACACCAAACCCCACAGACAAATTAAAAATGTATAAAATATGCAAACATAATATCTGTCTTTCTGCATGGATGTACACTATTATCTGATCTAAAGCATCTACCAATCACAAATGATTATACTCACCAAGCAATACCAAATATCCACAATACCATCAAGATTCATCTCACATTTGTAAAACAGACAACATTACTGACAGATATTGGTCTTTTAGGTCTTTATTGCAAGTAAGCAAACCATCTCTCCATCTATTTCACACTAACCTGTTCCAATGTCTCTACCATACGGTCCATACAACATGATATCACTTTAAATTCCACGGGTCAAATATGTCAATCATCAGAAACCAAGCAATACCAAATATCCGTAGTACCATCATGACTCATCTCATATTTCTAATACAGACAACATTACTGGCAGATATTGGTCTTTAGGTCTTTATTGCAAGTAAACGAACCATCTCTCCTTCTATTTCACACTAACCATTTCCAAAGTCTCTACCATACAACATGGTATAACTTTAGATTCCACGGAACATGTCAATCATCAGACACTATACATATTATTCCTAAGAACAATCGGTTTAATTCATCAACAAACAATAGAAAATTGGATAGAAATTAAACCACACGCAATTCGACAAACATCATTAAAGACCCTAAGAATGAACCAGTCGGTGATAGCAGCAAATAACCTAGATTTCTTTTACAAAGCAGAACAAAACTTTAAGGTGGAGAGAGATTACTTGGATTTTGTAGTTTTCCTTCAGCCTCTTGGAAACAGTGAAGCGAGCTTTCTTGCGGCTAATGGCTTCAGATTTGTGGGATATTTTAAAACAATTACAAACTAAAAAAGCAAAGATGTTTGAGCATGTTATGTATGTCAATCCCTGCTGCTCTCAAGAATGGCACTGCTAATCTTGATGCTGCTGCAAAAGCCATTGTTATTTCATTCTCTCTCCAGAAAGAGAGAGATACTTGTCTCTATCTCTTTTGTCTAACAATTGCTATTAGTCGCATATATGTAGAATGAGTCATATACAGGTCCAAAGGAAAAACTAATCTGTCATTACATGAAGAAATGAAAATTCCTACACCACATTAACAGTTTTCACACAAGAGAGATAACCTCAATTTAAGCAAATTGTGGTAGTAGAAGAACAGCAGTTATAGGAAAACAATGTTCTAAAGATGTGGGCACAACACTGCAATGATTTTCATACTACAAACAAATTAAAAGTAGAAGAAACAGATCAACAAAAGACGAAGCTGAGCCCACTAAAGTCATACACAAGTGTGGGAGGAGATGAGCCACGAGTCATGTATTATAACTCAAATTCAGAGATAGCTACCGAGTCAGGTTCATGGCCATGAACCCTCAGGCGGTATATGCATGTGTGAGGGGCACCATGGTTAGAAGCAAAGTCAAATCTAACCATATTAATAATCCGCTTTTCTCCCGACTCCACAGTGAAGGTTTGAGCATTACTTCTGTCAAGATCATAAACAAACTCAGCCAACCTAAACATCTTCTTCTCACCCAACCTAGATACACCAGCACCACCACCAGTAATAGTCTCAATCTTTTGATACCATCCAGAAACCCGAAAGTCCTTTGGGGCACTCGATCTATCATAAGCTACACTCTTAGAAACATGTTCAACAGTCACAGCCTCTGGAATTATTGCTGTCCTAAGCATAATTACCACATACCCTTGAGATCCATGTAGAGGAAAGCATTTACCAGGCTCCCCAAAACTTGGTTCCAATACTCTTTGTGCATCTTCATGAACTCCATGCTGATTCTTAAAAGGAAGCCAACTCGGACCCTTGGTAACCTGAAACCGTTCAGAATGATCAAGTACCAAACCTCCCCCAGAAGCTAATGCATAATCAACCATTCCAAGTCCATCAGAAGCATGTTTCTCAATCTCCCTGTCAACAATTTCCTTGGCGAAACCCCTAATATAATCCAAACTCCATTCCTTTTCACTTCCATCACCATCACCACCATTACCATTCCTCTTCTTAAACTCATCCAAGAATCTATGAGAATCTTCCTTAGTTAAAATCCCACTACCCTTCAATTCACCAAAAGCTTTTCCCAATTCATCAGTTTTATCTCCCAATTTCTTCAACTCAGTCTCATACTTAACCCTTTTCTCATCAATCTTCTTCAGAACTTCCCTTTTCAAACCACCAACTTCACTCTCAATCTTCCTATCCATGATTTCAACTTGAACTTGCATCATCTTGGCAGTAGTTTTCAAAAACGATTCCACCTCTGCAATTCGACCTTCAATCTCTGAAGAAACCACACCATCGACACCAGATTTCACAGCTAAATTTCTAACCATCTTAACAAGCCCTAAAATTACAAGAATAAGTAAAAGATTCTTGATGAAAATACTAAGGACTCTCTTCCAAAAAGGTTTCTCAGATGATTTAGAAACAATCTTTTTACGCCTAGGTAGAGGGGAAATAGTGGAATTAACCTGAGTAGTTTTCTTCACATTTCTTTCTCTGTAAAGTGAAGTTTCTCCTTTAATCGTATGGCTTAGATCTCGACCTCCGTCATGTGTGATCTTTTCAGAGACTCCAACACCGCCACCACCACCTTCTTGAACACTTTCGAAGTTAGAAGATTTCTTCTGCGTAACTGTTGCAATAGTTCTTCTCATTGTTTTGAAAATCTTGAAACCCTAATTATTATTTTTGGTTTGGGCGCGGAAATAAAGCATTTATGAAAATGTTTTGATTTTGAAATGATTCGTTTTCTTCGTTCTCTTTGCCCAAAATAAGAGTGGTAATTCATCTACTTTTACCGGACAGTGACACGTATGTTGCGCACGCTTATTACTCGCGACTGACTGGGTTTGACGTGGTGCGACAAAAATACAGCTAAATTGAACCCAGCGAGTAAACCTTTGGTGCACAACTTACACAAGAAAGATTGACTGGTCCAACGAAGAAAATGAGACATGTCTTGAAGCCTTAACATGGATGATAAGGTGCAGTTTCAGTTTTGGTTCCAGTGATTTTACGTGTTCTTGCTTGTAGAAACTTGTACGATAGCAATGGTGTAAAGTAATTGCATACAAGTATTTCTCAGTTGTTAATGCTTAAATGATATAGGTAATGCTTGTTTATAAAAAGAAAGAAAAAGAACTGGTGATCTATTTAATCCCCAGCGGTGTGCCGTGCTGACACAGTGCACACTGCTGATATCACATGTGGCTGGAAGGCATACTACTTTGACTAGTATTTACCCATGCACTCCATTACTGCTTCGATAAAAGATAACAAATCAATACCTTATCTCCCCCCTGTGCCAACTTTGCCTATTCGAATTGTTTCCTTTCCAAGTAATCACATTAAGAGAAAATATACACAAAATATCATTATATACCACCAATTGTAAAGGTACAAGTAATTATCTCCAGATGCTGATTCCTAAACTGGCCAATCTCAATATAGTAAAAACTAATGCCTACTTTCTTTCTGAATCTGCTATTGAGTGATCAACCAGTTCAAAGATTAGCTGCAGGAACTTATGTTGGAGCACCTGAAACACCAGTTTTAGTGCAGCAGGTCAACTTGCAGCTTGAGTGTTTTACCTAACCTGTCTCCCTGAATAAAGTAGAGCTTCAGCCTGGCCATTTTCACCATAGCTCTTGATCTTTGCCTTGTCAATACGAGCTCTGCGGACAGCCTGTTGGATTTGCCTTTCATGCTCTTTTAGCATCTCATCCATATTTCCGCCAGGGGGCATTAAAGGTCCAGAACAGTGGATCCTGTTCTTCTTAGGGATATAACCCTGAGATCACTCACAAACAAAACAAGTTTAAAGCCCAATAAATTATTTTTTAAATTGTCATGGGATCAAAATCTTCAAACAGCATACAGAGTATGATCCTAATTTTATCTACGTGTATGCTGTGTTTATCGAATGATCACTGTCACTGACGAATAGCAATTATCCGACAGAAAGATGTGTGAGATTGAAAAAAAAAAGCATGAAGTTTGTATCACATTTCATGAATATCATAATAAGCAATTCCACCAAGATGTGCCAAGCAAAGTGGATGAAATTCCGAGTTTCTACACATTTCAAATTGTGCCCCACTCATTTAACTTTACATATCGGATATCTAACTATTCATGAGATATTGATGTGCAAGTAAATCTTATCACCAGAAGAACCAACAAGATAATTCTTATAGTTTAAGAAACAGATAGGCAAGATGAGTTGCTTAAGTTACGTACCGTGGTCGAGTCCTTGTCATATACTCTATCTCCTTTCTTTAGGGAAGATGTTGGACCATCCTCCCACTTCTGCCTTCCAGAGGCCTCAACATCATCGAGTTGATTGTATTTTCCATTCAGTTTATGTTCTGACCACGTTGATCCCTGAGCCACATGAGATCGCTGCGTCCTTAACTCTGCCCCGTTCCTTGAAGACCCAAATGGTCTTGTGGGACCCACTGCCTGAGGTTCATATTCCTTCACAGCCGTACTCCGTGCAGATCCAAAACCAGGGTGCATCAAAGGACCAGAACGAGAGAAATTATTATGCCCAGATCCTCCACGGGGCTCGATAGGAAAACCACTTCCACCATCCTCTTGCACATTGAACTTTTGGCTAGTGCTTTTAGAGTTTGAAGGTCCATGATGTTTCTGAAAACACAGATTAAAGAACAACGGTGCTTAAAACAACCTTAAAGAAACCATAAGATCTTGGAACAGGCAGCTAAGTTAAAAACCTGTGATTCAGCATTAGAATCTTGTGGAGCAGGTTTGGCATCTCTTAAACCCCTTCTTCGGGATTCAGCTCCATGGCCTTTCATTGCCGCTGCTCTTTGCCTGGTATTGATCAAAAAAAAGAAAGGAAACAACGTAACAATGTTAATCTAACCTCACGAGTGTCACAGAAAATTGATTTTTTAGGGGAAAAACAAGAAAAGGCCTCATAGTATAAGGCTTTTCTTAAACTTCAAAGAGTAAGGAAATCTCCATATACTCAGTTTGTTATTAAATACTAGTTTTGAGTTAGGAGAACTACAGGGAGAATAAATGTTGAAGCAGATGATATAACAAAAACAAGAAGAATCAAATTACATACCTTCTAGCTTCCTCATCCCGAAGCTTAGCATCAAACTCCTTGCTAGGTGGATATTTAGGAAAAGTTGATGGATCACAAGGGAGAGGCTTTGCTGTAAAAAACTGGAAAGTACAACCAGTTATGGGAGAGAATATATGATGGAAACAAAATGCATCAACGTTCCTATCCACATCAAATCCAAGCAAGTCTGGAAGACTAAGAGCAGCACATTGGTCGGCGGTCCGTAGATTTGAAATATAGATACACGGAAAACAGTTTTTTTTGCTTCATAAATGTACTTTAAGCTGTAACATAAATTACAGCCGATATACATCCACCACATAATTCATGTCTGGACAACATAATTCCTTTGAATCTCCTGTTTATACTTGAACTTATCACATCCACCAGTTCTGCTCTCGAGAATATCACTTATTTAACTCAGTGAGTGTTTAGATATCCATTCTTTGGGAATGATAAATAAAAGTTGATTCCTTGAAGGTATAATAAAATCTGGCACGTTCAATCTGCCATGGTAAACCACCATTGGCACAAGCTAGATAAAAAGAAAGAATAACTGACCTCGCTTTTAAGTGAAGAAGCCGCCGATCCCCGATGCTCAGGCTCTATTGCAAGGAGAACCTCAAGAAGGGTCAAAGAGGACGAAGGTATGTCCTTGAAGGTCTCAGCGACGCACCGCCTGTATGGATGTTGTGGTTTGAAAATCGTTGTGTGCGGCAATCTTGACTTCCTCCAATAATCCTCAGATGGTGAACCACAGAGTTTGAAGATCTTATGCAGTTGCTCCACCTGTTAACATAAATAGCAGATTTTAAGAATCAGAAACAAACAATGTCCCGTAGAACTAGCAATTTAATGCCCTCCACCTAAGTAATTAGTAATGTTTTTCGAGAAAAGTAGTGGACATTTTTTTGACAAAATTTTCTAGAAAACGTGTTATTCAATTCTGCAGTAACAGCTAAATTCTGTTTGCCGAGCACCAGGTTTAGGTAATGTTCTTGGTCTCAATCTCATAATTATCATTTATCGAAGAATAGTTTTCTACCTATCAGCAGAAACTTCACACAAACCAATCAATCAGAACCATTTCCACCAGTTTGACTATCCTTTTGGATATGTGATTGATGAAACTAACCAATTAAGGTGTCAACGCTTCCTAGTTTGTCTAATCTCAAATAGTAGTAGCCTAGTAGGATAGTAACTAACTTTAAAACTTCTTATACATGGGATGTTTAAAATATGAAATATACAAGTTCTGATAGGCTGATTCACAGGCAAAAAGTTTCAAAGTGATCAATCTTTGACTAGGATTATAACTCTGCTCAGCAATATGGGGGGGAAAGGGATTACTACGGAAGGAAATCACATACCTCAGTTCTTCCTGGCATGATAGGCTTTCCAACAAGCAATTCAGCAAGGATGCAACCGGCACTCCACAGGTCCACACCAACCCCATATTGTGTTGCACCAAGTAAAAGCTCGGGAGGCCGATACCAAAGTGTTACAACACGACTTGTCAATGGCTGCTTTTGATCAGGACGAAATAAGGTCGCCAAACCAAAATCAGCAATCCTGAGAATACCATTATTGTCAATCAGAAGATTGGAACCCTTGATATCCCGATGCAAGACCCCCCGACTATGACAGTGTTCAAGCCCAAGAAGTAGCTGCTGCATGTAACACTTAATCTGCAATGGCAGCACATATACTCCCTATATGAGATAAAGCTGTACAATGAGTACATTATCCAAGTGAATAGCTAGATGTTCTTTGTTGATCAGTTATTTAAAGCTACATTCGAGGATAAAAATTCTGAATATTGCTCAGTCCCTTCAGGATGACAAAAGTTTCTTTTATCATCGTGGCCTAGTTCCTGCTAGTTTGCACGCAAAGGATCTCTGACACACGTCAAGTTTTTAAAGCCTCAACTATCTTTCAAGCACATAAGATCATCAAATGTGCTGATTACAAATATAATATACAAGTCACACAGTCTTGGTCCCTGCGGAACTAACATACACCAATTCTAACAATTAACCACAAACATTTCAAAAAGGTACGAGGGTAGAGCAAACACCTGTGCCTCAGAAAACTTGATATCAGGTGAAGCTGAAAGCCCAGCCAGATCATGTTCCATGTATTCAAATACAAGATACAAGCTGCAGGACATCCTTGACGTAACCAAGCCCTCAAGCTTAATAACATTTGGGTGATCAAGCCTACGCAGGATATGAATTTCCCTCGCCATAAAACGAACACTTTCTGGATCCATATTAACAAATCTTACTTTCTTTAACGCACAAATTTTCCCCGTTTCTAGGTCCCGAGCTCTGTAGACATTACTGTAAGTTCCCTGTCCGATCTGCACAAACAGAATGTCCAATAGAAAGTTAGCTGCATATGATAATCTTTCCTCTTTTAGTTTACAGCTTTAGTTGTAGCACGGTATCGGTAAGCAGGTTCAATATGAACTATAATCTCCAAGCAGGTGACACTTTCTTCTGTCTCCAGAAAACAAGATCATAAAATAAGACATTTAGTGTGATTTTATCCTCTCTAGTTCTTCTCCTTTTTTATTCTTCTAGATTTTTAGTCTTATTACTATCAAATTTGTGTTTCGACAGAGAGGAGGGCGAGTTTCCAGTTTGTATACCTCTCAATTGGATATGGGGGCTCAAGACAGGTTCTCATAAAATTATCAAATTCGTATTAGTATCTCCTATTCAATGTGCTATATTAGTACGAATATGGGAAACCGTCTGTAGGTCTCCATGTTTCAAGTGCCGTTCTTTCAGAGACAACATATACTAAAGAGTTACTTACAGAATTAACAATGCAAGCATGCAATTGCAATAAAAAGAAGTAACAAAGAAAATAATTACTCACCTCGTCTAATTTTTCAAAAGAATCTGCTCTTCTAGGAACCCACCCTTTGATTGCTTCACCAGCAACTGCTGTGAGCCAAGATGGCCAACCCGCAGCCGCCTGTTCTGCCTCGATACTACGGGGCATACTGATGATCCTAGAGATAGGCGGTACTCCTAATGTCACCACTCCATTCTCCGTTGTTGCACGTCTCTGATGATTAGCTACTATCTTTCTGTCACTAACTAATGACTTCTTCTTCTCTACTACTACTCCAACACCATCATCGGATGATAAAAGCGGAGGAGTGGATACTGCAATAATCTCTTGTGATGTTGGTTTTGATAACAATCTCACTGTTGTCCCATTAGAACTACCATCGGTTTCCAATATAATTTGATCTCTCTTAGAAGGAGCAACCAATAATTTAGAAGACCTAAATTCTTTCTCACTCCGGCTTTGAACATATTGGATTCCATCTTGACCCCCTTTTGAACATATGCAACCCATGATCTCACTTCTCTCAGTCAAGAAAAGTCTCTCACCTCACCTGTTACTTAACTCTGAGCATCATATTAATGCATCTAACTTTATACTTACAGCTCCAGTCAGCTGAGATCCCACAATGCAAAACAAACCCCAGACTAATCAAGAAAATTATTCAATTTCTTCAACCCCCCTCAATAATTCATATTCGAATTATTAAAAAAATAATTAGATCCTCAAATTCTATGATCAAAAAAATAAGTCAAATAACCCAGACCAAAAAAAATCAGAACTTGAATCAAAACCCAAGATATAAAAACTAAGAAGGATACTTCACATTCAGTTTTCCAAGTCTTACTCAATCAAAAAAAATATACATTAAAATCTCTTCTTTCCTTGAGGAAATTTATTGATGAGAGTCAGAGTTTTATGAGAAAGAATGAAAGAATTGATACAAAAAAATTCAAATTGAGAAAACTTATCTTAGTCCGTGTTATTTGAAAAAAAGAAGAGAAATACAAAATTTATTTATTAGTGTAACGTTGAGAAGTAGTAAGTAACACTAAAGAAAATGAGATTTTATCGGATCTTGGTGTAACCCTAGAAATTCGACAGATTTTCCATTAAAAATTGGATAGATAGATAGATATTGGGTGTGAAAATTGTTAAGGCGCTCTTCTATTTTTCTTCTGTGTGTTCTTTCGTATTTGTGTTACCTGTTTTCTTTTATTGTAGTGCCAGAGAGAGAACGACACGCACGACCTTCCCGTGTTGGTGAAACTGATTGATGGTGAAGTACTGAAAATAGACCAGAAATGAGTAAAGACTGGACCTTGCCTCCTTTGGCCTGCAAAGGATGTATTCTCTTTTCTTCACTTTTTCTTTGCACGCAGTATTACCTTTGGGAGAGTCAAATCCAGTTTAAGATGGTGGTGGTGGTGGTGGTGGTGGTGGTGGATATTGGATGGAATTGATCGACAAAGTCATGAGTCTCGTATTCATCACTTCATTAAACAAATTAACGTGCTTCCTCGTTTCAAGGTAGGACCCACTTTTACTCATTCGTTCTTGCTTCTGGTACACACTTTAGCTTTTGAGCCCTTCTTCCACGGTGGTTGAGGTTCAGATACGACTGAGTTTCGCTACGCATAGTCATCATGGGATAAATAGAATTTAATCTGTGGAGATATATTGAACTCAAATGCTCAAATCTCTCCCTTATAACTCTAAGTTGCACATAATCTGGCACAAAACGGCACAATAGTTTAGCCTAGTGTGATGTATGGTGCCAGACTAATAAGTACGTAGGCATAATAAAGCACGTAGTATAGATAAACACGTGGTAAAATATAGCACGACACGCTAAAAAATTAAGTCACAACATGTCTAAAACACTATGTAATACGGTATAATACATCATATTTCATGTGTATTTTACAAAAGAATTTTTATTCTAGCCCGGTTTTAACATTTTATTTTCGTTATGTTGACTTATTTATATAATATATAAAAATCTAAGAAATATATTCTTTGGAAAATATAAAATAAATGTGCCGACACAGCAAAACACGGCATAGCATGGTTATTTTTCTGGCACAACAAAACAGTCTTCTAGCACGACATAACACAACACAACACGCATAAATATCTGGGATATCACAACACGACATGTAACACACTAAACATGTGAGTTCGTGGGTTATGTTGTGCTGGGACGACACGTTTTACACCTCTCACCTGATTGGTACAAATGTTATAGGGTGATAGAAACCTGCTTTATGAGTGAATGTTCTATAAAAATATAATTACACACATACTCAAATTTATCGGGTTAAGCTTATCTGAGGTGCGCATTGTTCACTTTATTTTGACAGTCATTAATTTATTTCATTCATCCAGCGGCTCATCTCGCCTATTCACTCCCATGTAAATAAGTTGTACAAGCAAAATCAATATTTCCTTTTTATTTCTCTATATGAATATTATGTTCATTCCAAGCCCATTAACTTACAAATTAACTTTTTCTCGTAAACTAAGTACAAGATATGAACTTCTGTTAGAAAATAGTTGAAGCTGAGTCTTACGGAACGTTCCTTAAGCACATGTATAGTGCTGCCACGTAAGGGAAAGGGAAGAGCTAAACCTTAGGGTGCAGGAGGGAACCAAAGAATGAGCAAGGTATAAATCCTCATCTGGCGAGACTTAAGGCCTCCCTAGGATTTAATCCTTATTTTACCGGTCAACCAAGTTGAAAGTGGGGATTGAACCTCGCCTCATGTTTAGGTCGAATTCAGACGCAAATTTCCTTCTTCTCATGTTAACCAGTTTGTCCATTTTTTTTTTCTTCTTTTTTCTTCTCCTCTCTTTGCTTTACCATTCCGAAATCATCTAATTGAAGTGGTTTTTATTTGACTTGTTGAAGGGAGTTGGTGTATATCGAATCCTGATTGCATGCTAAGGTTTTAATTTGATTTTGAACATCAAACAAAAGAAGGGTATGCTTTTGAATCAAAATCCCTAATTTGATTGTAGTATTTATTATGATTGATTTTTTTTCCCACAATTATAAGCTTATGAATGAAGGTAGTATGTATAGTATGTGCTAAAATTTTATTTGTGATTTATTTGATGTGATTTAGAATTTTAGGGTTCCAGTGATGAAACATAGAGAATTTTGGTTTTTTATATTTTGTATTAGGTGATAACTTGATAAATTTAATCATATATTTTATAGGACATTACTGTTGATGTTTTTTGTATGTATTAATTGTAGTTTGTTATGGCTATGATTGAAAATGAGATATTGTCTAGGAAGGATGATGAAAACCATAAATGTTCGAAAAATTTGGAAACGACACGCAAATTGCAATTCAAAACTAGTTGGCGTAAAGTGAACTCGTATTATAAGATAGTTGTGAAAGATAATCCAGCATCTCAAATTTGTTACAAAATTATGGATTTTCTTCGGATTTTTAATTTGATTTCTCTAATTCCGACCTAAAGCTAACTGAAGCAATTATGGAGAGGTGGTGAAGAAGACTAAAACATTTCACTTTTCTGACTTCGAGTTAGGAATAACACCTTTAGATTTTGTTAGACTCACGGGATTTCCAATTGGCGGTGCTCGTATAATGCCACGGATACCACCTAGGTTGGATAAGAATGATTATATCGGATATGACAATACGTGTTTTTTTTTCGGTGTGAGGGAAAACCGGGAGGAAATAGCAACAATTGTAGATCAAAAAACCATTGATTTCCCAGAACATCATGTTGAAAGAGTTGGTGCATGGGAATCTTATTCTTCATATGTTCCATTAGATTTTCTTGCTAAATATATCGAGAATATAGAAAACATGAACAATGTCGATGTTTGGGAAGAATTGACTATAATATTTTTGATGTGGTGTATGGTAAATTTTTTATAGGAATCACTACAACAAGAGTTCATAATGGATGGTTACCATTGTTTGCGGATTTGAATAATCTTGGTAGATATGATTGGGGTAGTGTTGCATTGGGCAGTTACATATTATTGAATAAACTTCAATGAATTTCCTCGAATCGAGTTTACTACCCATTATCATAAAATGCTCTATCTCCATCCTCAAAGCTTCTTATGGGTATGCATCGTTTTCTAAACCAACATCATTTGAATCATTATGGACGTTTAGGAGGTTATCTATTACAATGTGATCGCCATCTCGATATCCTTCCCCATGATGTGTCCAAATGTGCTCAATGAGATCCAACCTTAGCCTTTTCCACCTCATTGGTTCTTCAAGAGTAGAAGGAGGCAACCTCAAGTTACCCCGTACTAGTAGTATTGGTTCTTTCCTTCGCATCCCCAAATCTCCGGTACGATATTCGTTCTCCACAATCATGTTATGCATTATTAAACATGCTCTCATTATTGTCTTCGTATCATTTTTTTCCCCAATATACACAAGGTTTATCTAGAATAGAGAATTTTCGTTTGAGAGTCCAAAATGTTATTTCCACATCTTTCCTTTTAGCCTCATGGTATCTGTTGAAAATTATTTTTTTCCGACTAATGGTCGCTTCACCATAGGCATCCACCGGTACTTTATACCTTGGATATACCGTCTGCTAATTAGTAACCTTCTGTGTATATGGTACCGTTGAAAACATAATTGCAATGAGGCGCAACACCATTTTGGAGGTTGTCAAACACATCGGATTAGTTCAAAACATTGATCTAATTGTTGGACCCAGCTTATCCAAAGTACCCATGCCCAAAACATCTATCGTAATAAGCAACCGCCTCTAAGATGACAATATGACCTTTCTTTTGACCCCCGAATAATGATTTCCAGCCTGGTATATTGGGAAGCTCTTTCATGCCAAGTGCGAATAATCAATACTGCCGACAAAGTAGTTAATATCGTGTATTGGTCTCATATCAGCGAGGTGCGATACGCCTAGACAAATGATTATATCGGAATTTATCAACTATACAAAATTAACTTTTTAATTTTATAATTTATAGGTAGATGCGCATTATGTTGCTCAAAGTTTTAATGGAAGACATTTATACTGTAACAATTAAACTAGTTTTACTTGGTAACCTAACATCCCCAAACATAGAATTTGTACGGGAAGAAAAATTAAAACAAAGACAAAAAAAAAAATTGTTAATAAATACATTTGCATCCTTACCGATATAATCGGAGTGTTCATGTATCGTCGATATTTTGTGTATCGTCTAGGTTAAAGATCGCTACATGATAAATTCCGATACTATCGGCTGGTACGACCGGTATTAACTACATTAACCGCCGAACATCCCAGGAAAGATGTGCACTTCATTCTCCTCAACAACCTTTGCATATCATCGTGGATGGGTCTACGCATGTATCTTTCATTAAACCCATATAACACAACATCTAGAAATTTCTTTAAATACTTGTAGATAGTTGTGTCACCCATTGCAAAATAATCATCAATGTTATCAGGAGAAACACCCTTGCACAAGCACTTCATTTCTGCAATCATTTTCATGTGTGGTAAATGACCCATAATTCCAGTTGCATCAGGTCGTTGTTCGAAGTCTGGATTTATCACTACAACAGTGCTTAAGATACAGAGGAATAGTGGTCGATACATACCAAAATGACAGTGAAACTTACTGATGTGATTTTGTATAGTGGTAAAAAGAGGTTCGATTCTCGAACTTGTGAAGGTAATGATTTTAGAAAATATTAGACTTAACCTAAACTAATAAAAATCAGGAAAATACACTAGAGATGATTTTTAGAAAATATGAAAAATACCAGGAATCAGGAATCAGGTAATTCTAACAATCTATGTGATTAATCATGTAATTCTTTTTAACAATTTAGTTCAAGTTTGCCAAAAATATGTTTCCTAAAAGAATAATTGTAAATCCTAAGCATGGGACATCAAGAGTAATTAACTAAGCATGACCCATCAAAAGAGAACACAACTATTTAATAAAAACCATTTTTTTCTAATTTAAATCCATGCAAATAATAATAAAAGAATTATAAATAATTATTAGAAAATAATTAAATCACATAAAATTGAGAAAAATACCTTATCCATCATCCCAGTAAATAAACTTAGCCCATGGAGAAGAAAACTTGCTCAAAAGATCTTTTCATTGCTCAAAAAGTTGATTACAAGGTGAAATAATAGTGCAACAGCTGAACAGATACGTTTATAAGTGTTACAGAATAGGGTTCAGCCGTTACAGAAGTGTTTCTAAGCAACAAAGGTTTAAAAGGATAGGCAACAGAAGCAGTTTGAATCAGCAACAGTTATAAGTGTGGCTGAGTCGTCTTCTCAGACGGTGGTAGATGAAGAACACGCCGGCCGGAGCAGCAGCAGGTGGCCGGCGATGACCGGAAATGGCCGGAAACTTACTGTTTCGATCTCTAGGCTTTTCTGCTTGATTTCTTCGGCTTCTGTTCATATATATAGGGTGTAGGAACCCTACGGAGAGTTCTAAACCTAATAGAACTCCTTAAAATCTATCCAAATCTTCACAAATCCGATTCCAAGCCGGAATCCATTTTTCCGTCCAAATTCATGATTGTGCAATATTCTCCGGCGTAAATCACTCTAACTTGATGTGTTTGAGTTTTTCTTGGACTCTTGTAGCTTTTGTATCAATTTGGAAGCAAAATAACTCGAAAATCACGTTGATTTTGAGTGTACAGTTGCTGCCGATGAGTTGAATCGGTGATTGACTCGGTCAACTCGGGTTGACCGATTTGACTCGGGTTTGACCCGATTTTGACCGAGTTGACTCGAGGGTGCCCCTTATCCATTTCTAGGGTGCCAATAACACTTGTCCTTGGGTGCCTTTATCACTTTTTGAGCCAATTTTTCCACAAATCTTTATTCTTCAAATGTACCTACAAAAGCATAAAAACACGTAATAGACACAAAATCGAATACTAACTCACTAGAAATTAAGGTGTAATTTAGACACTAAAATGTGTCTATCACTTACTCCCATAAGTACAATTGAAGTAGTCTTGTATCATCCTAGCATCAGCTGCGACACGATTTCTATGGACTATCTCCATCGATGTAACTTCAACCGGTGTAGGTTGGTGTAAATTGATGGGATTTTAATTTGCCGCAAGTGCACGACTATCGATTAGATAGTATATAATTACGGGTCGTTCCACAGGGATTTCAGAATTTGAATTTCATAACCTTTAATTAAATGATGTGCTAAAGACAAATTTATTTTGATGATTTACTTATAAAATGAAAATTCTAAAAATACTAAAAATGATATACAAATGAAAGAAAACCTAGGATGTTGAGATTTCATCACTACTATGCTTACTAGATGTTTGCAACCATTCTCTATAATTTTCCACAAATATTACTCAAGATGACTGAAGACAATTATATGCGTCTCAAAAAAATAAATCGTTTTAATTTAGGGCTATTTAACGTTTGGTACCCAGCAAATGTCCAACACATTGCTTTGGTACCTAACATTTAAAATATTAAGGGTTGGTGCCTTTGACAGAGACCGACAAATAAAACCGTTGACTTAATTAAATATAAATTATGTTACAGAAAGTATGTTAATACCTTATTAACCTTACCAATAATTACAATGACCAACATTGTCCTAATGTCCATTTAGACACGTGCCAGAATCTGTATATGTTTCTCACTAAGGAACGTCACGATGAGATCACTAGATTTTAAGCAATCAACTCAAAAACAAAATCATCAAGATCATTTTCCTTATAATCTTTCCAGCTACAAGATGTTAAAATCAATAAAACTAGGATCTGAATCAACTTCCAAAAAGTAACCCATGCAAACAATCTCTTAATTAGACTCTTAGTTTGAATTCTAAAAATATTTTCAATACACCATATTCCAGTTTTCCACTGATTTTCTTGTCATAGTTATCAAGAGTTTCAAAGTGAACATAACATAGGTGTTTTAATTTCTCTTTTTTTAATATAAAGAATATGATTTTACTCCATCAGAAGAAGACCTTTCGGGTTTCAGAAGACCAAACTTAGGTAAAAGTTCATGAACAATTGGGAATTAAAATTGGAATCAAATGAATTGATTTCTGTAATTGAGATAGCTTGAAGATAAGTTGTTCTTAGAGAGATTAAAAGTAGTAAGTGATAGACACAATTTTGTGTCTAAATTATTCTCAATTTCATATTTTGTTGGTACCCAATTTTGTACTTATCATGGGTTTTTATGCCTTTGTAAGTATTTTTGGAAAATAAATATTTGAGAAAAAATTGGCTCAAAAAGTTGATAAAGTACCCGGGAAAATTAATAAAGGCACCCATCATATGGATTAGGGGCACCCCTTCCTTTTAAATTTAAATTCCGAAAATGTCGGGAAAGCTACCTTACGCATGAAGATTATCTGAGTTGTGTTTGAACGAGATTTTTGGGATTAAATAGCTTATTCGATATCTCAGAAAGAATACTCAACCAAAACAATTTAAAACACGTCAAAGGGGAGAGTTTATTTCCAGAAAAAAATTGTTCAAAGTCGTGTTTGAATCGGAAAAGAATTTTATTCACTGTTTGAGATTTACACGAGTTTAAGTTGGTTTGGGACTGATTTCTTTAGTCCTTATCGATTATGAAAGGTAGTTAGGGTTTACTAAGCCTATATAAACCCTACATATCGAAGAAAAATTTATTCAGATTGAGACGAAAATTTTTAGAAAAAATCCTGTGAAGAAGAAAAAGAAGAAGAACATACCACATGAGAAAACAGTCGTTGATTCTGTCACATTTTCTTTCATATTTTACTGCGTCCAGGAGCCGTACTTTATTCTCTGTTTTAATTTCTCTTCAATAACACAGAAAACAGTTTCATCAACACTTATATCCATAGCTGTTTTCTGTGTTGCTTCTGTTTTTCTCTTCTTTTAAGCTCTTTGAGCTATGAACATGTATTTGAGAGAGTGTTTGACATGAGGAGCTAGACCCTATTGCTTGGGCGACGGAGGAAGCTATTTTCCCAATAATAAAGTGGTATATTTTTATCTTATTAATTTTTTATAATTCTTTTATGATTATTTACTTTGAATTAAAATTGAAATAATGATTTTTATCAATTAGTTGTGTTTTCTTTTCATGAGTCATGCTTAGTTTAGAGCTATTGATGTCTCATACTTTTGATTTACAACTATTATTTTGAAAATCTAACTTTGGGAATATTTAGAATCAATTGAATGTGTAAGTTGCAAAATAATTGTTAATGTTAAATCACTTGAAAAATTGGCTAATGATGGAATCCTTAGTCTCAGTTCTTTCCATAATTTGAAATCAATTCTACTTTAATCTTCTTTAATTTTAGTATTAAAAATTAGATTTAAAAATCAAATCTTTACAAGTCTGAGTATCGAATCTTTTACCATTGTTTCTAAAATACATCAGTAAGCTAATTGCAGAGAGAGTAAGATTCTATCCATGGCGCCGATGGGTATGAACGGAGAATGAAGAGGTATCTTGGAAGCTAAGAACGGCATGGAATTCGGGTCAAAGAATTGTACGAGTTTGATAATCAATGAAGTTTTTGAAGTATGGGTGAGTGAAGTTAGGTTCTTTTGGCAAGTTTTCTGAACCGAGAAAGTCAGTGAAGTGTTTCTGCCATGATAGTGTGGACGTATTGAAAGGTATTGGCAGAGATTTTATGGATGAATGGCTATGAATTTTGAGTGGTTTAAAGTCCTGGTACGATTATGGAACTTAGGTTCTTATTAGAACTGGATTTTTCAGATGGAAAAAGATATATAACGGCATACAAGTACAACAACAAAGTCACCTTTCATCAGCAAAGAAAAGAAAAGAAGGCGTTCGAGGAAAGTTCTGAACGAGCAGAACAATACTAATGTTAGGTTGATTATAATTCTTGGATTAATCTGTGTGTAACCGTAATATCAAATTAGATAATATCACACGTTTTTGTAAAAAAACACGTGCAACGGTCAGGTAGCGCCGTTAAGTAATTCAAATTTATTAATAATTATAATTATGAAGGTAACAAATGGTTTGGTCAATGGTTTGACTTGACAGTCTATAATGGGTCAAGGTACCAACCCTTAATATCTTAAATATTAGGTACCAACGCAATCTGTTGGACATTTGCTGGGTACCAATGGTTAAATATCCCTTTAATTTAATTATTTTCTCAAAGGGTTACCAATTATCTTCACTATAAAATGCTTAAAAATATTAAATAAGCATCATAGGAAACATGAAGAAATTATTATCATTATGAAACAAGAATTAGGACCAAGAGAATAATTATAAAAAATATAGTCACAACATGCTAGTAAACATAATAGGACTTCCTCTCTAATCCTAGATGAGGGTTCTAGTTACTCATGGCAAAAAAAGAGTAGAAGAAAATATAGAATAAGTCATTTTATTCATGATTTTATAATGCTTACAAGAAAAGAACTAATCAACCTTGTCTTAAAAAAAAATGACGAATCAACGACAACTTACTTGTGTAGTTTAATAAAGGACTGCTCTCTGGTGTAGTACAAAAAGGTTGTTCTCTGGAGCTTTAAAGAAGCACAGTTCTCTTCTGCATTTAAATCTCGAACTGTCGCTGACACTATTGAAGAAACTGTTGCGGTAGCTTCTGAATATGAAAGTAATGACAACGTATTCAACGACAATTTTGGAATGTATTCTGCTTTTATTTTGAATCTAAGCACATGCTCCTTTTCAGCAGATTACATGATAGTTCTCATGGATCATGCGTTCCACGCTTGACAAACACATATTGTTGTCCAAGTGTCAATTTATTTTATTTATTTTTTAATATTGGTCAAGTTCAATTAAAATAATGGGGCTTGAAGTCAATCATTCTACTTCATCCTATAGGTGCCAACAAGGCGATACTAGTGCCCCACCAAATCACTTAGAGAAACAAAAAAATTGCAACAAAAAAACAACAACGTGAGATGGTGATGACTCTGAGATATGATGACGACTATCATGTTATTTCTAACACCTGAGTTTTGTCCTTTTATGAATACACCATTTAGTTGGGTCCCTCAACTCCTACAGTCAAGAAGTTTGTTTCCATCTTAATTAGAATGGTTAGTGTCATCATGAATTGTTCACAAGTTTCTAAATTTTGGAGTTTTTGGTATAACTAAAAATTTCTCCCTTAGCCCCAAACTTAAACTGAACATAGTCTTCGATGTTCCAAAGATAAATGAATGAAAGCATGAACAAAGATTAATAATGAAGAAAGTAAAATAGATATGGAAAGATATTACCAGAACCATGTACCAAAAGCATATTGGTTTCCTTCCATAGAGCGCTAAGTTTAAAGTCTTCAGCCAGACCAAGAAAGGATTAGTCACAACTTACGAATCATATAACGATAATCGAAATAATTGCGGATCCTTAAAGTCAATCGGATTTAACTCACAAAGTTTACCACAATAAAATATGTGAAAGTGGTGGTCATTCTTTGTCGGTTCAAATTTTGTATAATATTCAGGTTTAGTTCCAAAATTTAAGAACTGACACATTTGAAATTGAAACATTCCCACATTTGGTAAATAAAATTTTGGTGCGACAACAAAGTCAATTGTGGTATTATCGTATGGGTAAACCACATCAACCAGAGGATGGATTTCTAACAACTAAACTTCTTTCTCCACATGATTAGGTTCGGGAAAAAGTTCTTGAAGATAATCTTTTAATACGGTATAGGCACATACATCAAGTCCCAAGTGAGGGACCTTAATAAGAGTCAAATGTTTACCGCGGTAAGAGTAATATTCACCCCCAAACCTAGAGTAATCAATGTCCTTGGACAAACTAGTCACAATTTCCTTAATTTCTAAATTATCAGATTTAGGAGAATGGTCAATTATTTCATCTAGATTACAATCATCAGGTGGGGTACCTTCACTCACATTTAAATTCTCTACGAGTCTATCATCTTCGTCAGAGACTATGGTCTTTGAATCGGTTGACTCTAAAACACTAGTCTCGGGATAAACTCGTTCATCTAAACATCATCGTCTTCATAATAACAAGGAAATATTTCACCGTCTATGATAATGGTATCTCTAGTTAAATCCTTTTTCTATTGAACAGGTAAATAATCATCAATATTACTGGGATTTAAACTAGAAACAACACTATCAGCATGAGTCTCAAATAGTGTAAAAAATTCCTAATTATTATGACTACGGATTTCAAACTCTTCATCGATATTATCCCCATCATCATAATAATATGAAGATGTTGAACCTTATCTAAACAAGTAAGTGCTTTTAATTCTAACCTTTCCCTCTGAATTAGGTAAATATTCATCATTATTATCAAAGGTAAAATTGGAAACACTATTTTGGCAATTAAGTTCATTTGGAGCAATACTAGCAGTTGTCTGTTAATCTCTAATTTCTCCAAAAGTCTCATGAATTTGTTCATGCACTATGTCTCTCCTATGTGAATTTTCATTCAACTTCTTAAGAGTCCCACTCATTTGAGATTCGCGCATGGTTTCAATGTATTTCTTAAGCGTCTCTTTTAAAGAAAAACTTGTACTACAGGAAAAAATATGTGGCAATGAATTTTCATACTTTTGTTCAATTTCAACTGATTAATTGAGTTCACTATTCAAAGAAACAAAAGAATTAAGAATTTACGAAGTTTCCATGAAACGCCTGAGGGTATCTTCTAAAGATGGAAAACTAACATTTTGCCCAGTATAATATTGCTCATTTACCCGTTCGTACGACTGGTGAGCATGCAAATAGTATTTGGGATCACTATGGTATGAACCATAACCTCCAAAGGGTTGGTAGTGGTACCAAGTACTATCCACACTATGGTCATAGTACGAGTTATGTCCATTTTGACATTCGGGTCGATAATCATTGTATTGGTCCTCATAATACCAGTTCGACAATTTTTTTTTAAATTTGTGCACGTGGAAATGCAGGTTCGACTAAATCAGGTAAGCTCAGCTTACCTTAGTAAAATATACCTACAGTTAAAGACTCATCAAAGGTACGGGGCTAAGAATCATGGTGATTCGGCTGATAACGCCCAAAGGGTTCAGCGTACTATCCCACGTCGGTGTCGGACGATGCAAATGATGTGTGCACACATGTTTTTTTTAGTAAAATAAAAATTAAAATTATCTACAAATAAAAATTTCCTAATTTAATTAAGTATAAAATAAAATAAAATAAAAACTTGGATACTTACTTTTTTTGGAAGACAATTTCTATCCCACAATAAATGTGAAGTATCTCCTGCACATCAAAAATAAGAAAAATAGTCAAGTAAAATCTAATAAAGAAAAATAAAAATAAATCATAAACCAATTAACAAAAAATTAAAGAAAAATTAGAATTCACAATTTCTAAATTCCCCGGTAGCGGCGCCAAAAACTTGATGGGATTTAATTTGCCACAAGTGCACGGCTGTTGATTAGACAATATACAATTACGGTTCATTCCACAGAGATTTCAAAATTGGAATTTCTAACCTTTAATTAAATGATGTGCTAATGACAAATTGATTTTGATGATTTACTTATAAAATAAAACTTCTAAAAATGCTAAAAATACAAATGAAAGAAAACCTAGAATATGTAGATTCCATCACTACTATGCTTACTAGATGTTTGCAACCTTTCTCCATAATTTTCTCACAAATATTACTCAAGACGACTGAGGACAAAAGAAACATCAAATCTTTGCAGCACAGAGTCACCACCCTTAAAAAAGAGGTTAAGTTGTATGCTTCAGCAGTAGTCGCTTATCTTAGAAACGGTCCGAGCTGATATAACGATGAAGATAAGGTAAGTGGTTCTAGAAAATCGTACCTAGATCATCATATTTCTATCTTTTATAATTACAAAAGAATAAATTCTAATAATTTTTACTTTTCCAGTATATTGCAGATCGAATAGTTTATGAGGCCGGTCCACCTCCTAAAGTTTGGAAGTAAGAGGATGTTTTACAAATAAGGAAGAATCCTATGGAGGATATGAACCCAGAGATGAGAAATGATAGGGATCCCCTATTCCATCTACATATTTGAACTCAGTATCGAAGTCCATGGTCGATTTGAATGAGATATTGATGACGGTTCTGGACGAAGTACATTTGGAACGCGTTAGAGATACTACGAAGTTGATCCTCCCAGAGAATATAAAGTTAGGGATGCGCTTAAGTGAGACACAAATGAGGCTAAAATTGTTATTGGGGGAGTTAACAGACTGGTTGAACTGATGAGAGAAGACATCGCCGAAAAAATGACCAAGTATGATGAAGGTGCAAAAATACCCTATTTATAATAACCGCAATCGCAAGGTGTCTACAATGCAGACAACGACAAGAACGGGTCGAACCCACAGGGAGCGGGACAATACTGCAATCAATATTCTTAATAAACTAACTAGCAACAATATTTTTGGATTTTTAGAGTTATGAATGAAATAATAAAACAAACTAAACTAATAAAACAACTAAGCAGAGAGAGTCGGTAACCAGGGTTTTTAGTTCCACCACTATTTTTATTAAATTACTGAAATGAAACATAACTCCTAAATGTTTATCTATTGTTCGTTCTATCGACATCATCTATCATATATATTAGAGTCACAAATATCACTGGGACACCCTAAGCATGGCGCATCAAAAACTCTAAGTCTCAGCCATACATCATCAAATTACGTTATCGAGAAAATTATACGAAACTAATTATAGGTTCACAAATAATATATGGCTATTCTAAGCATATCCCATCAAAGTATTTAACCCAAGCATGAAATATTGAATAAATAGACAAATATATTTACACTCCTATTAATGATGCGCAAAGGTTACTGTATTATACAGAACCGGTGAATCAACAACTAGTGTTATCATTAAATCAATAAATGGTATTCAATAACTAATCATATTCAAATCATAATAGTCTATATCAAGTAATTTTATTTAATTGATCTAAAACTTTAAGTGGTTTCAACATAAACCCTAGTTACACAAAGATTAGCAAGACATAACAATGGGTTTCTCAAAATCCATTAAAAAAAATTAAGAAGAGTAGAGTGAAAGATTAAACCCTTATTTATGCCTTTTCCACTTCTGGTTTTCTGTCCTCAGCATCATCCAACAACCGACACCTGCCAAAACCCAATTTTCTTCTCTCTACAGAACTAGAAAACTCTCCACCTTCTCTTTTCTCACGCCTTCCTCTCTAGCCGTCTGACAAACTCAACAGCTCTCTCTCTGGCTCTTGTACCCACTGTCAGCCGCCTACCTCCCTTCTCTCTCTAGTCGTCTAACAAACTCATCTCTCACCCCTATACACCTCCCTAATCAATCAACCACCAACCCTACTTCTTTACTCTCTCCACAACCACCAGAGAACCTCGAACAGACCCCCCTCTCTCCTCTTATTTCTTTCCTACATTTTCAGTTGTCAGACTTATCTTTCTTTTCTAGCATTCTCTCCCTCCTAACCTTCTCTCTCACGTCCTTTCTCCGCACATGTCTGCTTCAATCTCCCTCTCTCCCTTCAGAATCATCCGCTCTCTCCACTTCTCCCTAGGTTCTCTCTCCACTGTATATCCTTACCTACTTCTTCTCTTCTCCAATCCTTCCTCTCTCCCCTCACTTCTCACGTCTCAATCTCCCTCTCTCTCCACCTTTTTTTTCTTCTCCAATCCCTCTCAACGTACAACCCTAACTACTTCTTCTCTTATCCAATCCCTTTCACCGTCCTTTTTCCCTCCCCTCTTGCGGCGTCACCCAGCAGAGACCCCCCCTCGTCTGAATTCTTAACTTTTCTTTTATACTTTTTTTTTCAAAACCAAACTGAATGAATACCTACTCCTCCTACGATTTTACCATCTCATGTGTGCACCTCTCACTTCACTTTACGCCTTTTCCCATCACATCCATTCAGCCACGTTATTTACACCCCTTTTCTCTGTCAGTACATTTCCTAGCCAAACCAACAAACAACTTTTCACGCATGTATGTTTACTTTTTTTTTTTTTCAATTTCCGTTTTCTCCATCCAAACGTCCACATCTGTCTGTACGCATCACCAGAATCAATAGCCAAGTCCAAAAGATAACAATGCAAATAAGCATAATTAGCAATTTAGCCAATTTAGCCGTATATATTTACAACTTCGGGCTTTATGTATGCTACCTATAAAAACAATAAAAATACATTATTAGTACAAATTGAAGTACTAACAAATAAAAATTAAAAGGTATATATATATATATATATATATATATATATATATATATATATATAT
>JAJJMC010006603.1:427123-438898 GCA_023531435.1 Papaver californicum | reverse complement strand
CAGGAGCATCTATGTCCACAAGTTGTGCCTGTATAAGAAAATTACCTGTCCATTTCAATTACTATCACCGTTCTACAAATACATGTGTAATGGTTGTGAGTCTTGCGGCAATCCATAATTCTTGAACAAAGAAGACTCGCCAATAAACCAGTCTTGCAGGGTCTAGGGGATGACAGTCCAACCCAGAAACATGCATAAATACTTTCTAACAGTAGAACTGCTCTTAAGCTTTTAGGTTCCTTCCCATAGTGGCGCAAAGCCAGATAAGATAGGAAGAACATATGCTACGACTCGCCATTACCAACAAAAAAGCATCAATCAATTGTAAATTGACAAAATGACCAAAAGACAACTAGACACACCAAATTTTTCAGTGTTACAATGAACAGCAAGACTTGAAGTTGAAACTACAACATCTAATCCTTGTAATATTTTACTATTTTAGCCTTGAGAATGGTACCTATTGATCATAGTCAGTGCCAGCCTGCATACTTGTATCTGTAAAACTTAAACATAACAAGAGACATCTTCGGAATCTTTAATGGAACAAATTATCATTTCAGCTATTACCTGTTCCCGGGCAACAAGATGTGCTCTAAAATCTCTCCAGTCTGAAATTTTACGATGATGTGACTTATGAGTGGTAGTGTCGTCGGATTTGTTGCTTTCAGGCATTGGGTTGCTTCCTTTTGAATCATCTCCCTGTGGAACAGGTTTATCACTACTCCCTGAAACAAAACCAAGAACAACAATACAGCTGTCTATAAATCCATACTGTACATAACAAGATGCTGAGCAGAGGTTCAGTACAATTTACTGAGACACAGGGCACATACAGATAATGTAGACAAGATTTCTGTGTGTAGATTAAGGAAAACGGAAAAAAAATATAAAGACGAGGAAAATAAAAGTAGAAGATCATAAGATGCGAGCAAACAAATGTTTTGCATCAAGGAACATTCTTTTCCTTCAGAGAATTATTGCAAAAATTTAGATACAGTGCATAACTAAACACACAAAATTCCTAGCTTTTATTCTGCAATATACTATGGTTTACATATAATACTATCGTAGCACTATGGGATAGTGATCTATAAGGTATACAAGTACATAGGCAGGTAAAGTGAAGACAAACAGAACAATGTCAGCTAAAGGTTGAGTTGGCAGAAAGAGTTGACATCTATGTGTCCAAATCTGCGAGCTGATATCCTTCATGTTTGCTTGGAGAATCGAGATGCATACTATCTCATTTGTGCACAATCATTGCAGAAGAAATTGGGATATCAACGTGACAAGGCCTAACTCTAAACAAGTACTTGTGTAGACAGATTGTATAAACTCCAAATTTCCAAACGTGTTATGTCTTTCATCTTGATTTTCAATTGTGACCCAACTGAAACTCTCTAACTCATGTACTGAAAATATTTCAGTTCGAAAGCCCTTGTTTTTTAAGAGAGATACGATTTCATACCAAGCAAAGCATGAGAAGCAATTAAGACACATTCAGTTGAAGTGCTACTGCTCAACACAATTACTTTTATTTCCTATAAACAACACTGTCAAATGTCAACCACATTAAAAAACATTAGATGCATGATACATCTTACATTCATGCAAGAAATCTCAGTGATTCACTCATATTTGAAAATGTTGCCAATTCAACACTACAAATATCTTTCCTATACATGTACTACGCATTCATACAAGAAATCTCAGTGATTTACTCATATTGAAAATTTTGCCAATTCAAGACTAAAAATATCTTTTCTATACATGCATCTACTCCCAAATCAGTGATATCAGAGTCTCACACACATATTACAAATAATTAAAGTCCAATTTCGTAAAGGAACTAATCCTACTGATCCCAATTGACAAACTCTTGCATGATTTAACTACGGTTTTAAAAATCAAATTAGGACACCAGAACATATTACAAAACGACCAATTTCATGCAAATGTATGTAATTCAAAGCCTTAGCTATCAAATTCCAAATCATGCAACCTAAAGTATAAAAAAAAAGAATTAGTTTTTACCAGAAGAAGAGGAATTATCATGATTTTTCTTTCCCATAGCTCGTACAATAAGAGATCGATTAGCAGAAGAAAGATTCAACTTAGAAACCCTAATTTCAACAATGTTCTCATCTTCAATTCTCAAAATTCTCCCAAACTTGCATGAAAGGGGTTTTTCAGTATTATTTATCTGAAATAGAGAGTAAATGTTGGGAGAGAAATGACCACTATTTACATGAAGAGAACAAAGATCCATGATGATGATGATGACCCCCCAATAATTAGGGCTTCAAAAGGGAGGGTTTTTGCTTTACAAATGAAATTCAATTTTAATTTTGATTTTAATCTGGAAATTTGGTTGAATGATCAAAACGTTGCCCAAAACGAGATGATGAGGAACAGAAAAATGAGAGGAGAGAGAAAGAGTGAGAATTGAATAATACTAGTAATAAATAAAAAATAAATAGTGTTTTCAGTTTAAACGGATATACTAGTATTTATCGAATAGAATATGCGTGAACTTCTCTGGTGTGACATTCTAAAGGCTTTGGTTGGGCATCTTTGCAGTAAGCCTTCCTGACAGTGCAAACAAACAGTGTCGTGATTCTAGAACAGCTCTGGAACTCCAACTCCGTGATAAAAAATTCTCCATTTCCGTGATTTTCCAGCGCTTGAGTTTTTTTTCTACGACATCCTCTCCGGTGCGGGGTCCCAATGTCGAGTTCCAACACCGACTTTATCTTATTGCTCCACTTCTTTATCAACCTATAAACGTCGATTTGAGGGTTAGAATGTCCAGATGTAAGAAACTCATGAAAGAATCTTAAAATCCAGAGTATGAATAAATTAACATAATAATGTTAAGTTAGAAAGCATTCATGGGGAAAACAAATGGATGAAAGACATAACAAAGTGTTTTTACAATAACTATGCCGAAAACATTCTGCATTATGTTCCACGAATTCAGAATCTGCGTATGAAAATTCTAGGATCGAGTTATATATCAAAATGTTTACGTATGTATCTACTATAGTAAAATAACGTCTTATTTCGAGAAATGGTCTGAGAGATATAACCTGGATACTAGAACAAGTATAGACTGAAAACTATCAGAATTTTATTTGGAATTTTCCTGGACATTTATAGTCCACCTCGTTTGACCGACCAAACGAGCTCTAAACTCAAATTTTCTCTGAATATAAGATAACTAGTCTTTCTGCGATTCCAAATTGGAGTTGACCATCGAAAAAGGACGTCAATAAAGAATCTATATCGTTTTTACTGAGGTATCACATATATGAAATTTTCTGACGACGAGATTCACTAAAAACTTTCACTAATTCATATATGATTCCATCCATCCGTACATTCAAGAAGAATAAGGCGTAAATATGGATTCATAACAAAGAAAAAATTCATTTAAAGAATTTCTAGCTCAGTCAACTCATTCATCTCAAGAAAAATACGAGTTCTTAGCTTTAAAGAGTATCCACGAATTACGAAACGAAATTATCATGTATTAAAATAAGTAAGCCAATCACATCAATTGGAATTGCGATTCAGAGACTGATTCATCTTCATCATCGACTTCTTCAGAGTTGTTGTCATCCATCTCGTGCTTATGTTCGTCCTCTTCACCTTCAACGTCTTCATCCTTACTTGAACTCTCCGGCTTGTCTACATGATCAAGTGAGCCCATTATCATCTCAATATAATTATCCTCGTCATACTCAGCTACCAAGTCATCTTCGACCACTTCATATAATGCCACGTTAGGAGGATACAAATCAGGTTCATGCTCAACAGGTTCCCAATCAGTTACAACCTCCTATGCATCAAAATCCAAGGGTACACCATCAACATGGACATTATGTTCTTCTTGCTCTATTCTTGCCATTATTGTTTCCACATGACGGCGCTGCTTCCAGTTAAAGACATCCAATGTTTCATCTTCTTTAAATCTTTCCTCCACTAATTTCTTCTCCTTTTTCTATCTCACCACCGTCTCAACAATATAGGTGAAGTTAGAAACACGCTCTTCCATCACTCGTAGATGTGCAAGAGGCATATTTCAAAGGCTTCTGGTAGCCTCTTCAATAGTATCATGACGTCTGGGCCTGATCTCTTCTTCACTAACACTTTTAGACGGAGTAACTTTCATCTTCTTACCGTTCCCTAGTTCCTCATCTCTTGGAGAGTTGGAATTATGACCTCTCTTTCTAGTGGTCATCACCTGCACACTATAAAAGAACAGAAGGACTGAAGACAACAACAACAATGATTCATATACACATACGTATATTAAATAGGGAAATAAACATAAAACGCTATCTTATTGTTTCTTGGATGAGATTGTTATTATGATATTGTTGATGGGTGTTAATGTTGATAACTGATGGTCAAGAACTGTAATATTAATCAAAGTTTCTACAATATGATTAATCAAGCTATAAACAACAAATAAGATTCATAAAAACAAATATTGCTCACGTAAAAAGAAAAGAAAAACCCTAAAAAAATTACATGTGTGTTATCGTTAATCAAGGCTAGGAGTCGTCGGTCTTGATACTGGACATCGCTGGAGAAGATGCCGCTACTCCTTGCTTACAAGGGAAGACTCAAGTACTATGTGTAAAAAAAACACAAAGTTAAGTACTCTTTTTATACGGGGCATGAGTTTTTATACACCAAGGAAAATGAGGTTTCCTTAGTTGGGTACGGGCACATTGGCTTCTATTTCCACGACCAGACCTCCTTGGCTCTTATTTTCAAGATTTTTTTTTATCAACAGTCATTACTACATGCCTTGATCGGCTCTACCAACTGTTATTTATGATCGCTACCTTTGGCCTTCTTTGTTGCTTCTTTGTCGCGCTACAATTCTCGGAATCAAGCTCAAAACTCAAATCTGTGACAAGGCATCATCAAAGAAAGTGAAATTTAGCAATACAAATTTGATTGTACATTACAATAAGTGTTACCATATATGTTTACTACGAAACATTATTGTTCCGTACTAAGCAGGGTACTTAATGTAGATGATGGAATTTTGACAAAGATAAAAAATCGTAAATTTATTTTTGTCTCATATCATAAATATAGAACCTGGGGTTCTATATCGCATTCTGCAAGAGAACTAAGAGTACATATTCTATTAATAGTTATAGGCACTCTACATTGATCTTATAACCTTTCTGTAAATATATATATACAAAAATATATCAGAGCTTCGCCTGGCTGAACTTTCGATATCCTACGTGTATATGTAATTTGAATTTATGCCAAGTGCAATAATTCCCCGTCCGAATTCCTTGGCTTCAAGTATAATTAATTGCAACTTGGCCAATAAATCCAGAATTTGCACAAAAGTGAGCAAAACCCTAATATGCACGACGTTGGGCTAGTCCCAGCGCCAAAACCTAGAAACACAGCGCCAAGCCTCACTAGCGCCCCAGAGCACAATGACACCCTTGCCGCGTCCCAAATAAAAATCCCAAGCCTTACCATCATCCCAGAGCACATCGCCAAGCCTTACCAGCATCCAAGCGTCTCAGAGCACAACGTCAAGCCTCTTTCGTGTCCAAGAGCACAGGCCCAAGCCTCTGCCGCAAGAACACATTGCCAGCCCCTACCGCGTCTCCAAAAAGCATATTATCAGACTTACTTCGCACCAAGACCTATAAGACACAGTCTTCGAGTCCCTAGCATCCCCAGCCTTCGCGTCCCTATCCCTAGCAACTTAAGCATGTCCTCGAGCATCTCTTGGAAGCTCCACGAGCTTGTCCTTCAAATCCCTTCTATGACATTGACTTTGATCACGTCCTAGCTTGTGCCATTTCCAAGCGTGCGCACTTCCAGGCTTGAGCATTTCCAAGCTTACGGAATTCCAAGATTATGCTATTTCCAAGCCTGCGTATTTCCAGGCTTGTGCATTTCCAAGCGTCAGCACTTCCAAGTTTGTGCCATTTCTAAGCCTGCGCACTTCCAGGCTTGCGTATTTCCAAGCTTATGCCATTTCCAAGCATGCGCACTTTCAGTCTTGAGCACTTCCAAGCTTGTGTTATTTCCAATCCTACAAACTTCCAAGCTTGTGCATTTCCAAGATTGCAGACTTCCAAACTTGTGTCATTTCCAAGCTTGGGCACTTCCAGGCTTGTACATTCCAAACTTGCACACTTCCAAGCTTGTGCCATTTCCAAGCCCGTGCATTTTCAGGCTTGCACACTTCCAAGCTTGTTCCATTTCCAAGCCCGCACTTTTACAGGCTTGTGCATTTCCATGCCCACGCACTTCCAAGCTTATACATTTCCAAGACCGCGCACTTTCAGGCTTGTGCATTTCTAAGCTTGCGCACTTCCAGGCTTGTGCATTTCCAATCTTGCGCACCTACATGCCCGTGCATATCCAAGCTTGCGTATTTCTAGGCTTTGGCACCTTCAAGCATGTGCATTTCCAAGTTTGCACACTTCTAGGTTTGCGCACCTCCATGCCTATATATTTCTAAGCTTGCGTACTTCCAGGCCTATGCATTTCCAAGCTTGCGCACTTCCAGGCTTGCACACCTCCAAGCCTGTGCATTTCTAAGCCTGTGCACTCCCAAACTTGCACACTTACATTCTTGCGGACCTACAAGCCTATGCAATTACAAGCTTGCACCCTCCAGAGCAGCAATTGTACAACGCTGGGCTAATCCAAGCGCCAGACTACTTCCTGGTGCTAGTCCAAGGCTAGCGTCCTTGGCACTCATAAACGCATTCTTTGGTATTCAGATGCCCCACTCGATGTCATTGGCTACTGAATGCTCTGATTTATACACCAAGTCACTGATAGTAATTGTGTATTTTTACTAGATGGCTAACGCCTGGCATAATCTACTAACAATGGCATCACCATGCTCATGGATAACATTACTAGGATGTGATGCATATACAATGTTGAATAGGATAGTCTGCTCGATGCCCTGAACCACTAATAGACTTACTGACCTTACTAGACTTAACACTAGTAGCCTGTTTATTCAATTAATTAATCAAAAGAGCCATTAACATGACCAACCATAAAATCTATGAGACATCAAATATATCAAAAGGGAATACTCATTAGGGTATTGTTCTTGCGGTTTACAACCTTGATGCAACATATCTCAATACATGCAAAACTTATTTAAGGTTTCATTAAGGTTGCAGGACTACTAATAATAATTGTAGTATTTGGATCAATTTGACTTACTGGAATGTTACCATCAAATTTAGAACCATTAGTCCCAGGCTAAATTTCGTATCGCAAGTTCCCAACGTCATCACTGGAAGAGGACTATAATTTGTAGTTTTATGTAACATATGTGCAACAGAATCAAAGACATTTACAAAGACTGGAACTCTGGAACCTAGAATATGCTTGTTATTTATTTACCATATGTATTGATCCTTTGTAGGTGGTACATGTCCACACCATCTAAATGCGCCTGATATTAAGGTATTGTTGATAGTGGATTTTGACAAGGGAGAAAATTCCCAACATCAGGATTATGAATACATACTGCTATCTTACATTCCGCAAGAGAATTGGGAACACATTGATAGGATTTTGGAATACCTATATATAAATAATAACCGCAATCGCACGGTGTCTAACTAGTAGATAATGCCAAATACGAGTCGAACCCACATGGAACGGGAAAAAACTACAATTAATATCTCTAATCAACTAACCAGAAATGATGTTTTTGGATTTTTTAGAATTAAGAATGAAATAAATAAATAAAACTAAACTAAACTAATAAAGTAAATCAAACGGGAGAGTTGGTAACCAGAGTTTTAGTATCCACCACTATTTCTATTTAATTACTGAAGAGAAACATAACTCCTGAATATTTGTTTATTGTCCGTTCTATCGACATCACCTATTATATGTATTAGAGTCGCAAATATCACCGGGACACCCTAAGCATAGCGCATCAAAAGCTCCAAGTCTCAGCATACACCATCAAATTGTGTTAGCGAGAAAATTATACGAAACTAAATAAAGGTTCACAAATAATACCTGGCTATTCTAAGCATACCCCATCAATCAAAGGATTTAACCCAAGCATGGAATATCAAATAAGTAGACAAATATATTTATGAACCTATTTATAAGGCACAAAGATATCTGTATCGTACAAAACCGATGAAACAACAACTAATTTTTCGATAAATCAATAAATAAAATCATGAAATTAATCTATTCAAATCATAATAGTCTTTTGCCAAATAATCAATTCAATTGGCCTAATACTTCAAATGGTTTCAATATAAAACCCTAGCTACAAAAGTCAGTGAGACATAGAGATGGATTTTCTAAAACCCATAAAAATAATTAACAGGGGAAGAAAAATTAAACCGTTGTCACCCGACAACAAATCTTCTCTGTCTCGATCTTCTCCAAAGAGAAAACTGTCCTCCTTTCAACCTTTAATCAATCAGAGACAAAGTCTCTCTCCGTCTGTAACTTTTCAGACTTTTGTCCCCCCTTGTCTCCGCCTCTACTCACCATCCTCCAGACAAAGAACCTCTACAGCCACCAACCACAATCCTTCACCAGGCGTCAATACCCCCACTTCTTTTTTTCTATGTCTTATTTATACCATAGACTCCGCAAAAGAAGTCCCACTTTTTCTTCACACGTGTCTTCTTTCTATTCATACTGAATGTTTGATCAACCACCTATTCTCAACTCCAAAATAGACTCACATCTCTTTCTACTGTCCGTCAGAAACGGGTGGTAATCCTGATTCATGGCCAAGCATAATGTGCCACGTCTTAGCTCTATCCGCCCCACTTTCTCTAGTTATGTTGACTTATATCAGTCACTAGCCAACGTCCAATACCTAACTCCACCTAACGCCTTAAAGCCCAGACCGAAGTCAAAAGAAGTTGTCAGGATTTTCACTTCCTTGACACGTCTTTAGTCACTCTAATGAAAGTCTAGCCAGCTCCATTTAGCCAATTTATTTGTAACTTCAGGTTTTATGTATGCTACCTATAAAAGCATGAAAATAACAAAAATTAGTACAAAATCAAGTATTAGCAAATATAAATTAAGCGGTAAATATGTATGAATTATTCCCGTATCACATATTCAACTCCTGGTTAAATTAGCCCTGAAGATTTTTTGCATATATGTGCACCATTGAAATTTCAGAGCTTTACTCAACTAAAACCTCGTTATTTCATGTGCATCCATACAAACAATTTGTATAAACCAGAACATATTGATTATACAAAATTACGAACATTGAGAATAAAGGCAATGCCATATCTGAATGAGAACACTAATTAGATGCATACCATCTAATTGCAGAGTCGCATCAAACATTATCTCAAGTTGTAAACTTCCACGACTGAATCTCTTGAATGTGTTTTGTATGCACTGCACAAAAGTTGAGCATAAATGCTAACAAATTAAATCTCACAAGACTAAGAAACCCTAAATAGGCCATAGTCATGGTCACAACATTAGCAAATGCCAATGGCATATAGGCAATGGCCTTGGCACCAACAAATGCCAGCCCTTGTAAGCCCTAGCCATGATCCCTGCACAAACGCGTCAAACTAACAAGGCAACAAACGCAACAAAGCCAAAAGCCACGCAAAAAAGCTAGCAGGGGCGCTAACGGCAGCACTAGCCTCAGCGCTAGTGCTAGCTCCGCTGCTGCCGTGCCAAGCCATGCTCCCGCGCCAAGCCATGCTCTCGTGCTGTGCCATGCTCCCACGCCAAGCCATGCTCCATTGCCGTGACATACTCCCTGGTTGTGCCAATCCATGCTCTCATGTCGCGCCGATGCTCGTGCCAGTGCTACTCCATTGCGCCCATAGCACACACATTCGTCATTATTGATAGCACAAATTGCATACTACAAACATGATAAAAATATGCCATTATTATGCTAAATTAGCATAAAATTCATTAGTAGCATTGTCTCACGACAAAACTTACATGCTTTGAGTCCATGACTCCACTAACTTTTACGAGAGATCAAATCATACTTCATGAGGATTAAACAAGGGATTTTGGTCTGGTGGTTACAACAACATAGGTGTAGCAACACCCCATGACAAGGAAGTTACAAAATAAGTAGCAACAGTTGAAGCGGTTGAAGAGATGATGGAGTAGTGATCTGGAGTGGACGTTTGTTCCCACAACCTCCATCTCTCCATCTCCCACTACCTCCACTATTTTACAAGGGATAGTGTATGTTACCAAATCACTAAAAATAGGCTCATCATCCCATTTTAAACGGGCAAAACAGAGAACAGATAGAAAATCATTCTCACAAGCTCTGTTATTCTTCAACTCTACACACCATTCAAAACACACAAATTCTTTCAATTTTCTTTGCTTCCCTCCCCTAAGATCAACTCATCTCCTCCTTTGTAACCGAAGCAAAACGTAAACAAACATTCTTCTTGTTTGGATTCGTTTTGTACGATTTTGATCCTCGAACCTAAAAAGTACTTCAACAATACATTATTTTTCCTATGAGCAATTTTTAGGTACAAACAGGTATTGCCGACATAAAAAGATCAGCTAATAACTCAAAAGAGCACAAACCACTTAATGAAAGGAGTAAGAGTAACAATATAGCCAGGGATGTGTACCGGGGAAACTGGTCAGACTGTCGCACTATCCAAAAACAGTTCAAAATGGGGGTATTAAAAAAAAATCTTCAATCAGTTTCAGTATTTTCAGTAAAACCTAGCTTTTGCTTGTTGTATTCGGTTGATATATATATATATTAAGCGTTCAACCCTCGAATGTGCAGAAAAAATTGGCCACTCGAGCTTTGGTCTTCGTACCTATTGAAAGTAAATAGGTCATAAGATTCATCGGATCAATTTAAATTCACTAACCATCTAATTTTTCCATTAAAAAAAATCAATGAATTTTAAAACAAATAGTACGAAAAACCCAAAGCCCATACAGTTCGGGACTTCGGGAGATTTTGGTAAACAAAAGTTTCAGCAACAATCCAGGCCCCTAGAATTTTAGAGTAGTTGCTTCCATTGGAACTTTATGCATTTCCACAGCTACTTAAATACAGAAGAAGTTTTCCATTTAATACACACAAAGATGAGAGCATAACCCAGATTGACAGATCTGGTATCTTCTGTATTTTTGATCAGTAATTGAGTGATTAAATGTAAAAATTAAGGGTGAATATGAGTTGTGACCTTTGTTCACGGGTTTAACTACAGGACGGATACTATCCTAGTGATGTGATAAAATATAGTGGTAAAAAGAGGTTCGTTTCTCGAACTTGTAAAGGTAATGATCTTAGAAAATAATGATTTAAATTAACTCTAGAAAATTCCAGGAGTATGAAAAAGACTAAATAACCTAAAGATGATTTTTGAATAATTTTAAAAGGACCAGGAATCAGGAATCAGGTAATTCTAACAACCTATGTGATTAATCAGAAATTCTTTTTAAATTAATTGAAGCGCAAGTAATTGCCAAAATTGGTTTTGTTATGCTAACAAACAGAGATAAATCACAAGCATGGAATATCAAAATTAATTAACCAAGCATAATCCATCAAGCAAAAGGACAACTGTTGAAAGAAAACCGTTTTTATTATTTAAAACTATGCAATTCTAATAACAAAAGAATTATAAACAATTATTAGAAAATAATTAAATCACATAAAATTGAGAAAAATACCTTATCCATCATCCCAGTAAATAGACTTAGCTCATGGTGGAAAAAGATTGCTCAAAA
>JAJJMC010006603.1:358204-427113 GCA_023531435.1 Papaver californicum | reverse complement strand
CTTCACCGGAAATTTTCGGAATTCTTCTCTAGGTTTTTTTTTTTTTTTCTTGGCTTCTCTTGGTTTATATAGGTTTTAGAAACCCTAGGGAGAGTTCTAAACCTAATAGAACTCTCTAAAACAACCCACAAATCTCAATCCGAATCGAAACATAATTCCGGCCATATACATGATTTCCGTGCTGATTTCACGGGATCTTTTGCTGTTTTTGACTTGTGTGAGATATCTATCAATGTTTGGAACAATCTGGAAGCAAAGGAAACTTGTTTCTCACGTGAACTCGAAGTGTGCAGTTGATGCAGGAAATGTCCGATGAGTCGCCGATCCAGCTCGGCCCGATCCAACTCGCTGGGTTGACTCGCCTGGTTGACCCGCTGGGTTGACCCGATCCAACTCAGCCCGATCCAAGGGTGCCCCAATCCAAAGTGTGGGTGCCTTTACACTTTTTGAGCCAATTTTTCCACAAATCTTTATTCTTCTAATGTACCTACAAAAGCATAAAAACACGTAATAGCACAAAATCGAATACTAACTCATTAGAAATTAAGGTGCAAATTAGACACTAAAATGTGTCTATCACCTAGCTAGTGAAAACTTGTGATTAGGCCACAAACAAATCATCATCATTCTGTGGCAGCAGCTTGGAAAAAAAATAAATCTTACCGAAATTGAATATTCATCAACACATTGCGGCCATAGCTATATGATCTCGCCTGCCATGGATAAATTCCTGACAGAACACGTCAAATTCCCCTTCCCTGATAGCCTCCCTTATTTTTTGGAGATGTAATAGTGTGTGTTGTGTCTACAGCACAAACAAGAAGGTAGTTATTACAAGAACAAAAAGGTAAGATGCTAATCATGGTTATAAACACCATCCACGTACACAGAGTGATAAAAAAGAGAAAGGATATAGAGAGAAGCATTTACATCTCTAGTAGAATCTGTGCCAGCATTTCGTGAACATTGATCAGGTGATTTATATATGCTCTTGTGTGATTCTTGCATGTATAGCAGCCACAGCCATCTACTATAGGTGATGCATCTTTCCTGGAGTGTTGAAGAAACAACATTAGTAAAATACAGCAAGTTACATCACCCAGAACTTTTGAATATAAATAACCAACTACATATGATTGACACACCTATAAATTGTAGCTCTTAGGTTTATCTTTGTGTTGTCACTACCAGAGCTATCACTCATACATGAATCAGAAAACTGACTTTCACTTCTGTTGAGCGGAAAGGTTAGTGCGAAGCCTCCAAGTGTGAGTTGGTAGATATACCTGCACCCCAGCAAGTATTAATGAAACTGAAGCTTAACGAAAAGATGAAGGCAAGGAAGTTGTTGATTTCTATTGAACCACGTACGTCGAATCGAAAAGATCAATTCCTGCCGCAACACCCTGTAAGATCTCCTCTGCAGAAAATAAAACGACATGACTTTGTCCATAAGTTAACTTATGCAACTGTAAGACAATTTATGAAAATACAGAGAGAAAAGCGACAATGTGTACCTGGAAGTCCAAGTCCACAAATCTGGCGCGGCTTTTCTTTTGGCAGATTGTCCTGAAGTTATGACTATCAAGCGTTAGCTCTCTAGAAATGATCAAACTGAGTTATCAAAACATGTAGCTCAAAGGAAACCATGACTAGAAAAGATCATTAACACACATCCCGAAATTAATGATGGACATATCTGGTTTGTCATTACACCTGTAAGTCTATAAACTCATATAGTCAATCAAAAAATTAACCTGTTGCGATGATTGAGCGTTATATGGCCATAACGAAAAAAGGGAAAGGAAAAAAACTAAAAAACAAGATGTTATTTGCGTTATTTTTGGTAATAACAGTCGCTATAGCCGTTTTTGCCAATATTGGATGTTCTTGACCATTCTTGAGAACGGCAGGAGACCATTCCCGTTATAACAGTCGTTCTTCGAACAACGACCTGTTGCAGTCAACTCAACCTTACTTCTTCTTCATTGACAGATACTAACTGAACCTGTTACGCCTAGTTAATTAGATTGTAGAGTCTAGACAATAATAGGTCAACGAGCTCATGTCTCTTTCTTTCAATATCCTTATGTTTCTACTTCTCAGTTCTCAAATCTAGACAGGTACAGCATTATATCCACCTATCATTCCCCATATTTGCAACCTGATTTCTCACTTTGGCAACTTTGCTACACATACTGAGTTCTTACTACACACTATTAGCAAACAAGTACACAGTTTATATTATATTAACACTCCTTGGGAGTGAGTCAAGTGCTGAGGCACATGAGCCCGATCTTGCTGCTCTGGAACATGATTCACTTAACTGAAAGGAAAAAATGCATAAACTATGCTGTATGATTTCCTTCTCTAAAATATATAATATCGTGTTTGTATAGGATAGATATGTAAATGAGAGAAGAAACTTGAAATCCTTTAGTAGAGAATTAGCAACTCACTACAACTGCATTCAAGAGAGCAGGGCGCTCATCCATGCTGTCTCCGAGCCCAAAACCTCCAATCCAAAACCCTGCAGAATCACATGTTTCCTAAACATTTCAGCAAGACTAAACCGACAGTGACAAAAGGAAATCAAACACATACAATTGACCAGCGGCACCAGCCAACATAGTGATGTTAAAATCGTAGGATTCGGGAATGGAATCGTACAATTTGGATTAATCATTACAACATTGATTCGATTCTAACGTAAAAATATTTTTCTATTGAATCTTTGGATTCAGCACGTGAATCTTATGATTCCTTTTTATAGTCTTTAAAGACTTTCTATCTTTCTTTTTTGTTTTGCTTTGTTTATCGTGTATCTTTTTGAGGGTATATACTATAATATGTTCAAAACCAAACCCTAAATATAAATAATAAACTAGCCAACTGTTCTGATTTGGAAAAAGATTATGAATCTTTTTTAGTCTTGTCTTTTCTACTAGTTAAGTACAAACTCCACCAGAAAGTCATTATGTCCACAATCAACGTCCTTTTCTAAGCTAAGTTTGCTTTGATTTTAGACCCTTCTGAATACTGTACATTATAGACGGAAAAAGGAGAGATAGAAAGTCTTTAAAGGATACAAAAAAGACTCGTAAGATTCGCGTGCTATATTGAAACATTCAGTATAGTAAATCATTTAATGCTAGAATCGGACCAAAACTATTTGTTAAGGTTCGATTCAGATCATGTGCGGAACCAAGGGTTGACTAACACTTATGAACAGAA
The DNA here is from genome assembly GCA_023531435.1 of Papaver californicum. Classification (NCBI taxonomy): domain Eukaryota; kingdom Viridiplantae; phylum Streptophyta; class Magnoliopsida; order Ranunculales; family Papaveraceae; genus Papaver; species Papaver californicum. The sequence continues at coordinate 423,879 of JAJJMC010006603.1, read as the reverse complement.
AATCATAGATTTTACACTATAAATCACTAATTAAACTCAGTAAAGCTACTATTTGTAGAGATAGAGAGTGGGTTTTCAGCAACTTACAAGTGCATAGGACTAACATGAAGAAGATGAGAATCAGGTGAAGGTAGAGAAAGAAGAAGATCAGGAGCAATGAAAACGGGTAATCCTTTACGTGTAGTAAGAAGAAGAGAAGGTGTCTCTATTGGTAATGGACAGTTGCTCAGTTGGAGAACTCCTGTCCGTGCTCTCCCTCCATTACTCCATGCTTTCACTGCAAATTTCATACTTTCTTCGCTTTATTTTTTCTGTTTTCTTCTCCCTTGTTAAGTGTAAAACCCCAGAGGTTCTTTAATCCTTTTTTAGGATGTTTTACAATGACGCGCCGTTCTAGGCACGCGTTTGTCGCCCTATTTTAGGGCTAATATTAGGATGGTCTAAAAACAAGCAAAGCGCCTAATTAATATGGTTCAAGGTGGCCAGGTAACTGAGCATAGATATAGCGGAGTCCCATTTTGCACCAATGTTACTTCTGGGAACGAAATTGTAAGAGGTTATCAAAATCATATAAAATAAAATAATTTTGACCATAAGATCTATTAGATCGGTAATCCTCATGAAATTTGGTACCCGTATAACAGTAATGTGAATTTATGTACATTGTCTAAAAACTATCTACATGACATTATAATCTTATCTTTTTTTTATTTGAGTTTGATAGTTCCTTTATCAATCAAGAAAAAGATATTCTTAACATGTAAGGTAACAATATCAGTTTTAAGGCTATTAATATTTCTCAGAGAACCTGGTTAGAGAGGACTTTTGAGGAGAATGGAGTCTTTGATATTATTAGAAAATGTGGAGCTAACAGAGCACCTGGTCCAGACGGCTTTACAATAAAATTTTGTAAGTTATGTTGGGGATTTTTTAAATTCGATCTTATACAGCTATAAATGAACTCTACAATAAGGGCAATATTGATTGGAGGCTCAACATGTCTTTCATCAAGTTAATCCCGAAGAAAGAAGATTCGGCAACGACAAAGGATTTCAGACATATTAGCCTTATTTGCAGTTTCTACAAGGTTGTTCCAAAATTGTTAGCTGAATGATTAAAGATTGTAATGCCTTCTTTTATTTCTAATGCACAGGGAGTATTCATCAAAGAAAAGCAAATCTTAGAAGGAATATTGGTGGCGAATAAGTGTATTGGCAGCAGATTAAAGCAGAAGAAGCCAGGTATTCTTTGCAAGATTGACATGGAGAAAGCATTCGATAATGTCAATTGGCATTCCTTGTTTGTTATTTTGAAGAAAAATGGGTTTGGAGACATGTGGATTAAGTGGATAAGGTGGTGTGTTACTCAACCTCAATTTTCAGTATTGGTTAACGAGGTGGCAACAGACAGAATTAAACCATCTAAAGGGATTCGACAAGGAGACCCTTTGTCTCTATTTTTGTTTTTGCTTGTTGATAAACACATTTTTGTGTCTAAATTGTGCTCAATTCTCTTGTACCAGTGCTTGATTCTGTACTTATTATGAGTTTTTATGCCTTTGTAGGTATTTTTGAGAAAAAAATATTTGTGGAAAAAATCGGCTCAAAAAGTTGTTGAAGGCACCTAGAAAATTACTAAAGAAACCCGGAAGAATTGATAAATGCACCCACCAGTTGGATTACGGGCACCCCTTTCAAATTCAAATTTTGGAAAGGGCGGGAAGTGTTCTTCACGTGAGAGAAAAATTCTGGATTAGTTGGGAACCGAAGTTTATGGGATTTAAAACATGTTTTTGATATCTCAAACTGAAGAAACAATCAAGATAGGTTTAAACACGTTATTCATGAGATTTTTTCTCGTGAAATTGGCTGCAAAATTCAAGTTCACGCCAGAAAAGGATAATACTCCATGTTTGAGATTTACACGTATTTGAGTTTGTTTTGGATTAATTCTTTGGGTCCTTATCGGTTAATAAAGGCTATTAGGGTTCCCCAAACCTATAAATAGCAAAGAGATTAAAGAAAAATCAGGTCAGAGACGTGAGAAAAATTCAGAAGATTTTTTTTTTCTGCTGGTGAAGAAGAAGACGAAGAACATAAGGCAGGAGAAAACAGTCGTTGTTTCTGTTGCATATTGTTTAAATATTTTTTTAGCGCCCAGGAACCGTACTTTATTGCTATTGTTTTCTATTCTCTTCAGCCACACAGAGAACACAACTTGCAACAGTTATAACCGTATCAAACTTTGTTTTCTATTTATTTCTTCTTTGTAAACACTTTTGGAGCTATGAAAAATTATTTTGAGAGTGTTTCTAACAAGATGAGCTAAACACCATCACTGGGGCGACAGAGGAAGCTATTTTTTCAATAATAAAGTGGTAATTCTTATTTTAATAATTTTTTTCAATTCTTTTATAATTATTTGCTTTGAATTAAATTTGGAAAAATGATTTTTATCAATTAGTTGTGTTTTCTTTTGATGGTTCATGCTGAGTCTAGAGCTTTTGATGTCTCATACTTTTGATTTACAACTAATATTTTGAAAATCTAACTTTGGCATTATTTTGAATAAATTGAATATATGAATTGCAAGATAATTATTAATGTTAAATCACTTGAAAAATTGGCTAATGGTGGAATCCTTAGTCTCAGTTCTTTCCATAATTTGAAATCAATTTTACTTTAATCTTCTTTATTTCTAGTATTAAAAATTAGGTTTAAAAATCAAACATTTACAAGTCTGAGTATTGAATCTTTTACCACTATTTAAAACAACATCACTTGGTGTGGAAGTGCTTTCAATTCTTTTAAATGATATGGTTTCTAATGGCAATATTAGAGGTTTTCAAGTAGTTGAAAGAAGGTCGGATGCTTCTCATCTGCAATTTGCAGACGATACAATAATAATAATTAGTGCTACACAGATAGTGTTTGAAGCATTAACAAGCCTTAAGCTAAACCTTGAGAAAAGATCAATGATTAATTTTTGAGCGATTGAAGGGTTGGTTACAAAGCTAGGATGTAAAATATATACTCTTCCTATTACTTATTTGGGGATGCCAATTTGTGCAAACAAAAGGAACCTGGTAGTTTGGGAGGTGGTGATTTAGAGGATGCAGAAAAAACTAGCTCCACGGAAGAAAAAGTTTCTAAACAAGGAAGGTAGAGTTACTCTCATAAAGAGTTGTTTAGAGAGTTTTTCTATTTACTTTATGACTCTCAAGCATCTTCCTACTTCTGTAGAGAGACGACTCAACACAATTTTGAGGAAGTTTTTGTGGGGAGAAGATGATAAGAAGAAGAAAATGAGTTGGGTAGCTTGGCATAAAGTTTGTAGACCTAAGAGGAAGGGGGGACTGGTATTAGAAATCTTAGGTTGGTAAATAGATCCTTACTTGTTAAATGGCATTGGAGATTCACTAACAAAAAAGATGCATGGTGGAGGCGGATAGTTTGCGAGAAAACTAAAGCTGATTTCAATTGCTTAGTTCCTTTACATCCTAAGGAACATGTTGGTAGAAGTATGTGGCATGAGATATATAAAGAAAAATAAGATTTTAATGAGTTAAGGAAAATTCAGATTAAAGATGGTAGGAACATTATATTTTGGGATGACTGGTGGCTATAAGGTAATCTTTCCTTAAAAGATAAGACTTTTAAAAGTTAGCAGACAAAAAAACAATATAGTAGCAGACATAAAAGATGGAATCTTAAATTTTTCTTTGTCTAGGGTGCTTGATTAGGCTGAACATATTGATCTACTAGAGATGAAACACGATCTGAGAATGGTTAATTTAATATATGGAGAGTCTGAAAAGATGGAAGAAGATTCTCTTCCAAAGATTGTTACATCAAGCTTACAGATGCAAATGAAGATTCTGACATTGTTAATGTAGCTTATGACAAGTATAATCCTCCTAAGGTAAGGTTCATGATATGGTTATCTTTACATAACTCAATTCCAACGAGATCAATGCTTCATTACAAGGGCATTGTGTTGTAGTCAAACTCTTGTTTGTACTGTAATGCGGCGGAAGAAACATTAGACTATTTGTTCATTCACTGCAAGTGGGTTTACTGTATTCCTTCGTATGCATATATGTTGAGGAACTGAATACAGAATTATTTTCTAGTAAAGGACAAGAACTGGCCATACAAGATAAGGACTTTGATTTCATCATTGTTTCCTTCTTGCCCGCTTTAGGAACACGTTACCAAACGCGAAACCTAAGCTTAAGATTTTGACTAGAAAGAGACTGATAAGGTAACGAGCTTATAGGAAAGTCATTCAAAAGGACTGTATTGGTTACTTTATTAGCCTAATTCGAAGTTCAGTAAGATTATTTTAAGTTGATTAGAGCCGCCTTGTAACGCAAGGAAACGTTTCCAAAGAGACAGGGTTATCAAAGCTACTTAGAGCTTATCATGTTTCTGTTCGACTTAATCTAATTCAGATCGTTCTAAGAGGTTTGCTAAAACTGTAACTAGTTGCCTTTTGAAAGAATATAAGTTGGTCTAGAAACAATCTAAGTGTATCCATCATGCTTTTTGTTTGCTAGATTCAATAGGTTTGATTTGGTTGAGTCAACCTTGATTGTGATTGTTTAGAATTCCCTTCCAATTAGGATTTATTTTTACTTTTTTTAGTGTATGCCAAGACCGCTTGAAATCATCACTGAGCGAGCTTGGAAAAGAGACACTCTAGGTCGTTTGATTAATGACAAACCTAGTAGTTTTGTCCTTGGAAACTAGGACCTCGAAGATTCTTTTTTTGAGGGCCCTGTTTTTGGAAATTTCAATTTTGAGAACTTGACACTGTGTGAAGAAGTTAATTCTAGTCCTTTGATAGTGCTAACAATGGCAACTTTAAAATCTTTGTTGAACCCGACTAGAACTTCTCGTCCATCATGTATCAAGTTAGCTGAAACTGAAGCAAACTATAAGTTGAAACCTAGTACCATACAGATGCTCCCAATCTTCTTATGGAAAGAAAATAAAAACCCCTATTTCCATGTTAGGTATTTTGAGGAAATATGTAGTACCATCAGGATTAAGGACCTAGATGACGAAACATTGAAACTTAGATTGTTTCCTTTTCCACTAAGAGATAAAGCCAAATCTTGGCTATATGGTTTGACTTCTGAGTCAATTGAGACCTATGAACAACTTACATCTGCCTTTTTCTATAAGTTTTTCCCTAGGCACAAAACATCATCTATTAGGCAGCAGATTTGCACATTTGCTCAACAAGAGGGAGAATCTTTATATAGGTATTTGGAAAGGTTCAATGACTTACTATCACAATGTCCTCATCATGGTTTAGAAAAAGTAAGGCTAGTTCAGATCCTCTACGAGGGTTTAGATTATCCGACAACAACCATGGTTGAGTCTTTATACACAGGTGGGTTTGAAAATAAAACTGTTGATGGTGCATGACATTTTTGAATGAAATCGCCGAAAAAACCCAGCAATGGGAAAACAGTAGGGAGACCCAGAAAAAAATTCTTCTAAGTAGAGGAAATGTCTATAAGGTAGAAAGATCTTTTGAATCAGATGTCAAAATAGCAGTTATATCAAAAAGGTTAGAAGTTTTAGAACTGAGTCAATCTAGTTGTGTAATTGAGACCAAGTCATTTTGGGAAAGACAGACTGTTGAAGAGCAATCCCATGCTCTTTATAATAACACTAGATTTGATAAACATCATAAGTTTGACCCTCATTTAGAAACCTATGACCCTGGTTGGAGAAACCATCCTAACGTTTCTTGGTTCAAGGTCCAGAGTCAAGGTCAGTCTAGTAATTCTAAGGTTCCCCCATGTTTTGGTTATACTAAGAATCCTTCTAGACCAACATAATTTCAGAATCCGATAGATAAGACGATCATGAGTTTAGCAGAGTCTGTCGCCTCATTAACTCAAAACACTAAAGATTTTTCAGCAGTTTGTCAACCAAAGTTTACGAGAAAATCAAAAGAGCGTTCAGGCTAACAATCATGCTAATTCCAATTTAGAAACCCAGGTTGGTCAAATCGCTGAGTCTTTGAGAGAAAGAGAAAAAGGCAAGTTCCCTAGTCAACCACACCCCCAATCCAATTAGAACCCTTAGAAAATGTGAGAAATCATCAAAGCATGTGAATGCAATTAGAACCCTTAGAAATGGTAAAGTGGTAGATAACAAGGTAACCATGCCTGATAGTAAACATACTATAGTTCACCCTTCTGAGCCAGTAGCTGAAAAGACCGACGAAGTCTCTAAAGAACCGATGCAGTTCCTTATAAGTCATATTTTATGCCCAGAGCCCCGTTCCCACAACTGTTAGCACCAACAAATAAGGAATCCAACTTTAACGACATATTGGAGGTTTTTAAGCAAGTCATGATCAACCTTCCATTATTAAATGCAATTAGAAAGATTCCTACTTACGCCAAGTTCCTTAAGGATATGTGTACGCGAAAGCGAAAACTTAGTGTACAAAAGAAAGCTTTTTTAGCTAGTCATGTGAGTTCAATTATCCAGAACAATACAACTCCTAATTACAAAGACCCAAGGTCCCCAAAAATTTCTTGTAAAAATAGGTAACTACCGTGTTGAGAAAACGTTACTTGACTTAGGAGCCAGTGTGAACTTACTTCCGTACCATGTGTACCTCCAGCTAGGACTTGGTGATTTGAAACCTACTCAAATAACATTGAAATTAGCTGATAGGTCTGTGAAAATTCCTCGTGGTGTCATAGAGGATGCTCTTATTGAGGTCGATAAGTTTATTTATCCAGTAGATTTTGTTGTCCTTGATACCTAACCTGTCCCTGACCCAGAGAATCCGATACCTGTGATATTAGGTCAACCGTTTTTAGTTACATCCAATACGATCATTAACTTTCAAAATAGTATTATGAACTTATCTTTTGGTAATATGACTATTGAGCTGAATATTTTCAATATTAGTAAGCAACCACCTGAGCTAGATGACACATGCATTGAAGAGGTGAGGAACATTAGTTCAGGAGTCATTACCAAACACTTTGTTAGAAGATCCATTATAGAAATGCCTAGCCCACTTTGGGTTTGATTTTGATGATGATAGTGTGATTAATGAGGTGAATGCTTTGTTAGATTCATCCCTTTTGATAGACACTAGTAATGGATGGAAACCTAAGTTTGAACCACTATCAGTTTCTAAGTTTACCCTAATTCCTTCTCTAGAAGAGCCTCCTAAGTTTACCTTAAATAACTCCCAGATACTCTGAAGTATGTCTATTTAGGCCCATCTAAGACTTTGCCTGTAATTGTAGCATCTGAATAGGATAGTAACCGGGAAAGTAGGCCAGTGACCGTACTTCAAGACAATAAGGAAGCTTTAGGGTGGACCATAGCAGATATTAAGGGTATAAGTACTACTTTTTGTATGCATCAGATTCATTTAGAGGATGATACCAAATCGTCTAGGGAGATGCAACGTCGACTTAACCCTAACATGAAAGAAGTAGTTCAAACTGAGGTACTTAAGTTGTTAGATGGGGGTATTATCTACCCTATCTCAGACAGTAAGTGGGTCAGCCCATTCTTCAAGGAAATCAGGTATCACTGTAGTCCAGAATGATAACAATGAGTTAATCCCAATCCGAGTGACCACGGGGTGGCGTGTTTGTATTGACTATAGAAAATTGAACAAGGTCACAAGGAAGGACCACTTTCCCCTTCCTTTCATCGACCAAATGCTTGAGAGATTAGCTGGACATAGCCACTATTGCTTGTTAGATGGTTTTTATGGTTATAATCAAATTGTTATTGCCCAAGAAGACCAAGAGAAAACCACTTTTACTTGTCCCTTTGGTACCTTTGCATATAGACGCATGCTATTCAGGTTGTGTAATGCACCCGGTACTTTTCAGCGTTGTATGATGAACATATTTTCTGACATGGCGGAACGATTTTTAGAGGTCTTTATGGATGATTTTTCAGTATTTGAGTCATCTTTTGATGAGTGCTTGCATCATTTGACATTAGTATTGACTAGATGTAAGGAAAATAATTTAGTGCTTAATTGGAAAATATACCATTTCATGGTTCGATCAGGAACTGTTTTAAGGCATATCGTACCTTCTAAGGGTATAAAGGTAGACAAAGCCAAAGTTGACCTTATTAAGAATTTATAGGTTCCCAAAATTATACGAGATGTTAGGTCATGCTTAGGAGTGTAGGTTTTTATCGTCGATTCACTAAGGATTTTAGCTTGATTTCTAGACCTCTTTGCAATCTGCTTGCAAAAGATGTTAAGTTTTTCTTTGATGATGCTTGTTTAGAGGATTTTGAGAAGATTAAGAAATTGCTTACTACCGCCCCCATAGTCCAGGCACCTAATTGGAACTTACCCCTTTGAGATAATGTGTGATGCTTCAGATTATACTATTGGTGTTGTGTTTGGTCAGCGAGAAAACAAATTACTTCATGTGATTTACTATGCTAGAAAAACCCTGAATGATGCCCAAATGAACTACACCACCACAGAGAAAGAACTGTTAGCTATTGTTTTTGCCTTAGACAACTTTAGATCCTATCTCTTAGGTTCTAAAGTTATAGTCTTTCCTGACCATGCTGCTTTGAAGTACCTTCTGTCTAAGAAGGATACTAAACCTAGATTGATTAGATGGATCCTTTTGCTGCAAGAATTCTCGCTAGAAATTAGAGACAAAAAGGGTGCAAAAAATGTAGTAGCAAACCACTTTTCTAGACTTGTTGTGGATTCCCTGATGATTCTCCTCCTGTGAGGGATAACTTTCCTGATGAACAACTATTCTTTGTTTCCCAATCATCTTGATTTGCGAATAAAGTGAATTATCTTGTTACTGGTCGAATGCCTCAACACTAGGGTAAACAAGATCGTTCTAGGTTTTTAGCTGAGGTAAAGCATTTCTTTTGGGATGATCCTTATTTGTATAACTATTGTCCAGACTAGATTATTAGGAGAATTATACCTAAGAGTGATCAGTCTAGTATTATTTCCTTTTGTCATGATCATGCTTGTGGGGATCACTTTAGTGCTAATAAGATTGTTGCTAAGATATTGCAGTCCATCATTTTTTAAAGACTCCCACAGTTAATGTGCTGCTTGTGAGCGTTGTCAGAAGTTAGGAATCATTTCCCATAGAAATATGATGCCTTTGAACCCTATTTTAGTTATTGAGGTCTTTGATGTGGGGGGCATTGATTTTATGGGTCATTTTCCTAATTCTTTTGGTTATTTTTACATCCTTGTCGCTGTAGATTATGTATATAAGTAGGTAGAGGCGGTTTCATGTCAAGGTTGTGGTCCAGTTTTTGAATGATAACATATTTGCACGTTTTGGTACACCACGAGCTATAATTAGTGATGGAGGGTCACACTTTTGTAGTCGACCGTTTAAGCTTTTGATGAAGAAATATGGTATTAGCCAAAAATTAGCTACCCCATATCACCCACAGACTAGTGGTCAAGTAGAGGTTTCCAACAGGGAGATAAAACGTATTCTAGAGAAAACAGTTAATCCTAATAGGAAATACTCGTCATTTAGGCTTACTGATGCTTTAAGGGCTTACCGTACTGCGTTTAAGACCCCCATTGGAATGTCACCTTATCGTCTAGTTTTTGGCAAGGCATGTCACCTGCCCGTCGAGTTAGAACATAGAGCATATTAGGCTGTAAAGCAGTTAAATTTTTCACTTGACAAAGCAGAAGCTCACAGAAAGCTCCAGCTCAATGAGTTGGAAGAGATTCAGAAAGATGCATATGATAGTGCTAAGGAGTATAAGAACAAAATGAAACTTGTGCATGATATAAATATTTTAATAAAGTCATTTTCTCCAGGTCAAAAAGTTCTTCTGTATGATACTCGTTTGCATCTATTCCCTGGGAAGTTACGCTCTCGGGGGACCGGTCCTTTGTTGTTCGCACAGTCTTTCCTCATGGTGCTATTAAGATTGAGACTCAAGATGGTAGAAGTCCTTTCAAGGTTAATGGTCAGAGATTGAAACCATTTTTAGAGCCTTTTCCTACAGGTGATGTTGAGGAGGTCCCTCTGGAGGACCCTGTTTACTCTGATTGACCATCAGGGTTGTTTTTGTACATTAGTAGATTTTAGTTTTTAGGTTTTATTTTCTGTCTTAATCTCCATAGAATGATTTCTACGCTTCACCCAAGTACTATCTTTCTAACTTACCTCTTTATTCCTCTTGTTACTTATCTATTGGTACTGCTCTTTATTTTGAAACATTGAGGACACTATTTGATTTAAGTTTGGGGGTAAGGGAGAAAATTTTTAGTGCAATAATAAAACTCCAAAAATTTAGAAGCTGGTGAACAATTCAGGATGACACTAACCATTCTAGGTAGATGGAAACTTAGCTCTTTTTCTATAGGAATTGCTGTGCCCAGCTAAATGGTCTATTCATAAAAGGACAGAGTTCAAGTTTAGAAATAACATGATAGTTGTCACCATATTTCGGAGTCTATCTCCACCATATCACCTTCTGTTTTATTTTTACAATTTTTGTGTTTCTCTAAGTGATTTGGAGGGGTACCAGTATCGAATTTTTATCGCCGCAAGGATGGAGTAGAGTGTTTGAGATCAAACCCCATTATTTTTATTCTATTCAATAAAAAAAAATTCGAGTATTGACACTTTGATAGCAATATGTGTGTGTTCTCCCTGTCTCCGTCTCCTAAGCAAGCGTGGAACGCAGGATCCATGAGAACTATCATGTAAGATGCTGATAAGGACAATGCGCTTGGATTCAATTTGATCCAATCATGTTGTCAGTACATTTATAATTGTTTTATTTTTAATAAATCGATCGTTGGGACCCTTGTATATACCAGCTGGGTCGATATTACTATTAGGATTAAGACCAATGGGAGCTTATCTCAATCCATTAGGATTCATCCTGGAACTGACCTTCAGACAGAAATGGGAAACACCGTTCACCTTAGTCAACACGCGCAAACTTCATTTTGTCTATATCCATCTTCTAAATCTTTTCATGTGATTGTACTTTGATAGATTCTGAGTATTGTGGTTGAACAACTATCTAAGTAGAGCTTTGTTTTCTTATATATGAATTTTAATATGCTTGAGTAAAAACTCGTGTACAACAGTTGGACTCATATAGGGTAATGATTCCCATAGCCGAAGAATTCAGTATGCCAACTAAATAGCTTTTTAGTGTTTACCCTCAATCGTTCACAGGTAGCTAGGGTTTAAAGTAAAGGTTTTATGGGTATACCTCTTGTAAACCCTCACGAGAAAAAACTCGTCCGATAGGGACACCTATGGGTTTAAAGGCTTATTACATATGCTAAATATAGTTGCAATTCCTGCGAAAGTGAGTTAGGATTTTATTTCTAGATTATATTTTCTCAAGGACTAGCAAATAGTAAGTTTGAGGGTATTTGATAGACACATTTTTGTGTCAAAATTGTGCTCAATTCTCAATTCTACTAGTGCATGATTTTGTACTTATTATGTGTTTTTATGTCTTTGTAGGTATTTTTGAGAAATAAATATTTATGGAAAAAATCGGCACAAAAAGTTGTTAAAGTCACCCGGAAGAATTAATAAAGGCACCCACCAGTTGGATTACGGGCACCCCTTTCAAATTCAAATTTCGGAAAGGGCGAGAAATGTTCTTCACGCGAGAGAAAAATTCTGGATTAGTTGGGAACCGAAGTTTATGGGATTTAAAACGTGTTTTTGATATCTCAATCTGAAGAAACAATCAAGATAGGTTTAAACATGTCATTCATGCGATTTTTTCTCGTGAAATTGGCTGCAAAATTCAAGTTCACGCCGGAAAAGGATAATACTCCCTGTTTGAGGTTTACACGTATTCAGAGTTTGTTTTGGATTAATTCTTTGGGTCCTTATCGGTTAATAAAGGCTATTAGGGTTCCCCAAACCTATAAATAGCAAAGAGATTAAAGAAAAATCACGCCAGAGACGTGAGAAAAAATCCAGAAGATTTTTTTTTCTGCTGGTGAAGAAGAACACGAAGAACATAAGGCAGGAGAAAACAATCGTTGTTTCTGTTGCGTATTATTTTATATTTTTCAGCGCCCAGGAACCGTACTTTATTGCTACTGTTTTCTATTTTCTTCAGCCACACATAGAACACAGCTTGCAACAGTTATAACCGTATCAAACCATCTGTGTTGTTTTTATTTCTTCTTTGTAAACACTTTTTGAGTTATGAAAATTATTTTGAGAGTGTTTCTAACAATATGAGCTAAACACCATCACTGGGGCGACGGAGGAAGCTATTTTTCTAATAATAAAGTGGTAATTCTTATTTTATTAATTTTTTGTAATTCTTTTATTATTATTTCTTTTGAATTAAATTTGGAAAAAATGTTTTTTATCAATTAGTTGTGTTTCCTTTTGATGGTTCATGCTGAGTCTAGAGCTTTTGATGTCTCATACTTTTGATTTACAACTAATATTTTGGAAATCTAACTTTAGCAATATTTTGGATAAATTGAATATATGAATTGCAAGATAATTATTAATGTTAAATCACTTGAAAAATTGGCTAATGGTGGAATCCTTAGTCTCAGTTCTTTCCATAATTTGAAATCAATTTTACTTTAATCTTCTTTATTTCAAGTATATTTTTAAAAAATTAAGTTTAAAAATAAAATCTTTACGAGTCTGAGTATCGAATCTTTTACTACTAATTAAAACAACAACACTTGTTGTGTAAGTGCTTCCAATTCTTTTAAATGATGTGGTTGCTAATGGCAAGATTAGAGGTTTTCAAGTAGTTGAAGGAAGGTCGGATGCTTCTCATCTGTAATTTACAGACGATACAATAATAATAATTAGTGCTACACAGATAGTGTTTGAAGTATTAACAAGTCTTAAGCTAAACTTTGAGAAAAGATCAATAACTAGCATTGGAGAAATTGAAGGGTTGGATACAAAGCTAGGATGTAAAATATATACTCTACCTATTACTTATTTGGGGATGCCAATTGGTGCAAACAAAAGGGACCTGGTAGTTTGGGAGGTAGTGATTTAGAGGATGCATAAAAAACTAGCTCCATGGAAGAAGAAGTTTCTAAACAAGGAAGGTAGAGTTACTCTTATAAAGAGTTCTTTAGAGAGTTTGTATATTTACTTTATGCCTCTCAAGCATCTTCCTACAAGAGAGACGACTCAACACAATTATGAGGAAGTTTTTGCGGGGAAAAGATGATGAGAAGAAGAAAATGAGTTGGATAGCTTGGCATAAAGTTTGTAGACCTAAGAGAAAAGGTGGACTGGTATTAGAAATCTTAGCACGAATTGTAGTTCGTCCAGAGTTCAGAATTGTGGACTGGCTTTTCTGTTCAGACTGGTATTAGAAATCTTGGCAGAAAAACATCCAGAGTTCCAATAATAAATTAACACGAATTGTAGTTCGTCTGTCGCGTCTTATAATACATAACAATTTTAAGACCAACTACCTTCGTTCCTTCATAAACTAACAAACCTAATTATCCATATGTTTAAATTTGAACGACAAACATAAATTAAAAACATAATTATCCAAAGTGAAAGACATAAGTTTGAAAAACAAGAAAACATTCATTCAACCACATCACCGCCTTCCCCACGACCACGACCACCTCGACCTCGATTGGCAGGTCCTTGTCCATTGCTAGATTCTCCCCGACCACACTTTCTCACTCTTGGTTTCTTTGTTGGCACCGGCTTCGCCGCCTCCTCAAAGATAACACCAGCTTGTTCATCCTCCAGAGCCTGGTATTCTTCAATCTTTGTCTGGTTCACCGCAACATGTTCTCCTCTCCCGATACACATTTTTGCTTTGTTGATCAGGTACGTGATTCGTCTTCTCTGTTTTCATTTAAAACAACAAACACGTCATGGTTCATGTCAAACCCTATTAACATACCATAAGAGACTACAACATGTACCAGATCATTTAGAGCTCTATCTCGATCCTTGATCAAGGGCCTCTCGTTTATTCGTATCACACGAGTGTGAGAAACGTTGCGGTACCACGACATGTATCCCGTGGATGCTTCACCATCTGAGTTGGTATCCCTACCCAAGCCAAAAGGGAGAAGCGCCCTTTCCTCCCAATCGTTGGATGATGGTAAAGGATCGTGAACAACCACAATGTCGTTCTTAAGGACTCACATTTAGGCATATCAATTTTGTATTTTGTAACTATAAGGATTCCTTGCACAACACCACATTGCCTCGCCACTCTTGTCGGGTTGTACACTACATATCCTATGGGGTTAAAAAGAATTCCATAGTATTCTTGTTCGTGGCACCCAACCAACGTTCTATCCGCAAATGCTTTCTTGTAAGAGTTAAAGACAACATCCACCGTCGTCAAGTTGTCCAACCGCCGCCTCAGCTCAAGGAGGTCCTTCTCCTGACTCTAGCCCTTGTCGTTGTAGGAGTATTTGCTTCCAAAATAATCACCTTCCCAATGCCCTTGCACACCGTCCCTCTCAGCAAACTCAGAAGTGCAAGTATATCCACACCTGGAGAAGACACACATTCCCTCCAACTTGGGTTATGTCTACCCTAGTGCACTTTCTCATCTCATTCAACAATTATGCAAGTCAATTACTTCCCCAAGAATACTCGCGGACTCAATCCAATGGTTCCACTAACTGGATGTAGTTGTCGTTCACCCGAGAACCGGAAACGTTGGGGAAGATAACATAGTCCAAGATGTAGAGTATATATGCGGTGTCGGTAATAGTGATACGATGCGAGGTCATCTCACCTGTTTCATGAAGATCCTTTGTTCCTGAGAACTCTTCCCTAAGGTGGCTGAGATGGAATATTCTCTGTTTTTTGTCTTTCACCACCGTCATCTCCCTCATGGTCTTGTCCGCATCCCAACCAAACACCTTAGAGGTGAAATTGTAGATGTCCTCCCAACTAACATCATTCACGTAGTTGGGGCCCCTAACGGCTTTACCTCCAACCCTAATACTCGTGATCAACTGCACATCGTTTGGGGTTATTGTCATTTCCCCAATGGAAGATGAAAAGTATCTGTTTTCGTTTCTTCGACGGAGTTGTTGACTCCAAACATCAACCCCGTTTCTTCGACGATCCTTGTTACTTAGGGTTCTTCTCCATACAGCGGCCATAACACCATTTTTCTGATTGACGATTTATGTTTTAGAAACACACGACATCGACGTGATTCTAAATAACATATCACTCCAAATTAGAAAGTGCATGATAGCTTAAATAAAAAAGTAGACGATATACAACATAAGGAGGAGATACTTATCGTGATTGCACAGACCGTAGCATCCCAAATTTGTTGGTACACCCATAGAAACTCTCCTCCGTGCCCGGTAACCCAGGAATTGTCTCATCGGGGCGGCTCTTTAACATCATCTCAGACTTTGGCTTGTATGCTCCTTTCTTATTCCTTCCTGGAAGAGGTGCACTTTTATCTCCCTGTTGTTCTTGTGGTTGTTATGGTGGTGCTGGTGGTTCTCCTCCGTCACTGCTCTGCCTATCTTCCTTATCACTTTCCTCTTCACTTTGAGCTCTATCAGATTCTGTATCAGAAGATGACGAATCTTCTTCTCCTTGGTGCTCCACTTTAGGTGGTTCATTGATGGAGACCGCTTTAGCTTTTCCCGCCGAACCCCTACGGTGCTTAGCCCCCAAGTTCTTACAGTCCTTTGGACGAGGTCCCAAGCTTTGAGGAGTAGCAAGATCATGTGTTTTCTTCGTTCTCTTTTCCGGTACCTTTCTCTTGCCCTTATCCTTAAAGAGTACGACAAAATACGATAATCAACAGTCGAATTCAAGTGAATTTAGGAATTCCAAGAGTAGAATCGGACACCACGATACATCCACATCTAACGATTCATAGCATTATAGACTAAAGAATCGTTCGATTTTGGTGTTCATATCCAACGATTCTAGGTTAAAAAACCAACAGAAACATTAAGGTTTTTTTCGATCAAAAATTGTTAGATATGGATTCCACATCCAACGATTCTGATACAGTTCAGACTCGTTCTATGTTGGTGTTCATAACCAACGATTCTAGGCTAAAAAACCAACAGACACACTGGTTTTCTTCTCCACCCTGAATCGTTCGATATTGATGTCCACATCCAACGATTCGCATATATGTTCAGTTGCAACTCGACCCAAAATCGTTCGATGTTAATGTCCACATAAAATGATTCTGGGTCGATGTTTCATGACTTTTCGGTTACACTGGAATCATTCGACGGGGGCATGTACATCAAACGATTCAATTTGGAATCGTTCGATGTGGACATGAACATCGAACGATTCTGGGTTTCACAGAAAACCCAGAAATTAAAAATTTCTATTTTTGAGTGTTGGCATGTGATTGAAACCTAATTTACAGGGATGGGGTGATAAAAAAATACCTGCTACGAGCCATTTTCTGTATAATCTCACCAACAATATGTTTTTGTAATGATTCTAATTGCAGATCAGTATAATTATAGAATCTTAATTATAAGTTAATTAAGATGTTTTGGTTACTTTTAATCTCAATTAAAAGTGGATAATTATAATTATAGAATCTTAATTATAAGTTAATTAAGATGTTTTGGTTACTTTTAATCTCAATTAAAAGTGGATAATTATAATTATAGAATCTTAATCAGAGGTTGTTATTTATAATTATAGAATCTTAATCAGTAAACTTGTTCATATTGTTTGTTATCAGTTCATTCTCATAAACTTGTTCATATTGTTCTCAATGACCTCTGCTCGGTACCCTAATCCTAAACCTATCGATGTTCTCACATTATCCTTAATAACCTTTTCCCCTAAGTCGGAATCTTCACCGGTACCCTAACCCCTACCGATGTTTGTCATATTATCCTCGATGACCTATTCCCCTCACCGGAACCCTAAACCTGTCGATGTTCGTTATATTATCCTTAACAACCTTTTTTTATAAGTTATAATCTTATCAGAATCCTTATCCTATCGATGTTCGTCCTATTATACTTAATGACCTCTTTCCCTAAGTCATAAATTCAATAGAATCCTAAACCTACCGATGTTTGCCATATTATCCTTAATTAATAACCTCTTTCACTAAGTTAGAATCTTCACTGGAACCCTAAACCTACCGATATTGTTCATATTATGTCTTTAATAACCTTTTCCACTAAATCGAAATCTTTACCAGAACTCTATCGTCGATAACAATATCCAAATTAATTTATATATATATATTCCTTGGATTTGTTCATACCGAAGTTTGATAATAAAATTGAATGCACTAGTTCGTTTTAGCACAAAGATAACCGCACATGCTTCTCACACACTTGTCTTAATCCGTAGGAGAATCCAAAATCAAATCTGTACCATCCAAAAAATTTCATGATCCGTATGACTACCTTATCCACCGTCCAAAATTTTTATTCAAAATCCTAAACGATTTTTCTCCCTTCATTTTCCTTTCCCTCTTTCTCTCTCTTTCTCGGTTCTGCTCTCTAATCCTCCGCCCCTACAAAAACCCTAAACAGCAGCTCAACTTTTTTCGAACAAGAAGAACTAATCAAAGCTAGATCAGTTGATTTACTTCTCTTACTGATCCCTTTTTCTCCCTCACCTATTCTCAGATCTGTAAACTCATTTCCCTAAATGGTTTCAGCAAGTATAGATTAGTTGATTCTAAGAGATATGGCAGACATTAAGTTCAAAACAGAACCATATATACTTTTAAGCTGATTAGTTCAGAGTGGTTATGTTTTTCGGCAAAACTTCTCAATTAGATCGTATGAGATAGGCCCTCATCGGACGACAACTATATGAACATTGATAAATCACTTACAGGTATGTATATGTCCTGTGTTTGATTTTCCTCATAGGAATACTAGTTATGCAAGTTAACATATGGTTTTAATGTCGTTGGTTTGATCGTTTGCATGAAACAGTTGCTAACCATGTTAGGGCTGCTGGGCTGCTGGGTGATGGATTTGCTTCAACTCCAGAAATGACTAGAAGAAATCTAATATGGGTTGTTGCGAAGATGCAAGTTATTGTGGATCAATATCCTTCTTGGTAAGCCAGTTCTTGCATATTTTCCTTGGATGCATTATCAGTTATTCACCATATCAAGTCTGTGGACAAATGCCGTTCAAGAATGATCATTTTTGGTATTTTGTTGCAGGGGCGATGTAGTTCAAATAGATACTTGGTTTACTAGTGCATCTGAAAAGAATGGTCTTGCAAACCATTGGCTTCTTCGTGATGCCAATACGAGGCAAATTCTCGCAAAAGCTACCAGGTTACAATGCTATGTATTTCATGACATATTTTTGTTGTTCTTGGCATGCCTCAAAATTCAATATTCAGTAGTTTTCTGAGTACTGTACCATGGTAATGCAGTGTGTGGATTTTGATGAATAAAAAAAACAAGAAAACTGTCTAAAATCCCAGAGGAAGTTAGAGGAGAACTGGAACCTTTTCAAGTTAAAAGATGAATTGGAATCTTACTTTGCAAATCACCATATTCCGGAGATAAGGAAGCTGTCAAAGCTTCATGACAATACAGCTGATTTTTGTCCAAGATGGTTTGACTGTAAGTTAGTTAGCTCTTAGTTTGATTGTGAATATCAAAATAGTCCATATGATTGCTAAATAAGATCGGCTAATATCAAACAAAATTTACAGACGCGTTTGGGTGACTTAGATGTGCACCAACATGTCAACTTTTCCAGATACATTGGATGTATTTTTGAGGTACGCAATTAAGCAACTATTCTCTTATGTCTTCTTAAAACTCAATGCATACTCATAAACTATTGTGATCCCTAATTGTTTGATAAGATGCCTTAAACAAGTGTCTTAAAATTGATTGTATTTTAAGGATTCTAAAGAGATTTTGATTAGTGGTTTTTGTTTAAACACGGTTTTGTAGTGATGGGTCCTCATAAAAATTGTTTGATTTACGGTTTCAGACATTAATTGTATTTTTACTTTGTGTTACAGCTAATATATTGAGACTCCTTGATGAAGTGTGCTTTTAATCAACGTCATAAGTAATAAAAGTCAGACCGTCGCAATTTATACAAGGAGGAGGATGAATTGAAGATTTTCATTGTGATACTGATGAATGTTGTGTTATTACGATTCTTAAACCTGTTAAAAAGAAAAAGGTCAGTCCATTTTCCATTCCAAATCTTTTTTTTTGGGTTGTTATCTATCAATTTCTTGTTTTTTATTTGTTTATGTTCTTGTGATTTCCAAATTATCAGATCAAATTGATCTTGTTTAGATAAGCTAATCTTAGTTGGAACCCAGAAAAAAGAATGATATCAGAGTTTATAATGGGATTTGAAATACTAGCAACTACTGTACAAACTAACCATCTGTATTGAATATCATTAAGATTGTCGGGTTTTTTAGACTTTGGTGTTTAAGTACTTCTATCAATGGACTTGCCGATGCAGTATATAGACCAAGTGTTTTATGAGTCTGTCATGAGTCGAGGTGTGAATCTTATCTACAGAATGATACGCAAGCTCATGTGGAGCTTATTGTTTTTTCTTCAAACTTCTACTCAAAACATATGTTTATACATGGTTATTTGTCAGATTGTTACATTACTAGCTCATTTTATATTGCTGATTGAGTTTGCACCTCTAATTTGATTTTTGCCAATGGAGCTGCAGATTAAGAGGGAAATCAAGATACTGCAGAATCTATGTGGTGGTCCAAAATATTATGGAATTGTTGGACATTGTCAGAGATCAGCAATTAAAGACCCCTAGTCTAATTTTCAAAGTTCTTTATCCAGAACTGACAGATTACGACATCAGATATTACATCTATGAACTGCTCAAGGAAAGTAGTTCTACATTGGTTTGAAGTCTAAGTTTCACTATTTATTTATTTTTTTCAATATGAAAAAAATGTATTAGCTAGAATCGACACCACTTACATATTGTCTGTCTCACTTAGGAGACATTTTAACCAAACTGGAAAGTCGTTATCCCAGAAACTCGAGGTACCACTCCTTGCTTCTTTAGCCAAAACATGAGCAGCCTCTCTTGGGGTTTGAATACACAACCAAGAACCTCTTTCACGTGCCTTTTCGTCGCAGGGCATATGAAATTGTCTGGTAATTGTTCAAAAACTAAGTTAGCATTTTTTATTTGGAGGTAATTAATACTTTATTTCCTTAATTGACAATGGGTAGCCCAACGATTATAATCAAATTTTAAGTATTTCTCTGAAACTTGTGAGCCTTCACTCACAATATTTCCTCATTTTTGTAGTGAATATCATGCGGCTCCGGCATTTCATATAGGTTTTATTGAGTTACGGTGATCTAGATTTTTGCTCTTATTATTGCAGGATGTTGGACCAAGGGTTGGCAGTTGAGACATACGATTGGTACCTCGACCTGCGACGTTATGGGACTGTGAAGCACTCAGGCTTTGGTGTAGGTTTTGAGCGTATGGTGCTTTTTTCCACTGGCCTTGACAATATTCATGGCGTAATTCCTTTCCCTAGATATCCAGGAAAGGCCGATCTTTTTGACGTGTTTTCCCCTCACATAATTGACCATAACTGTTTACTGAAATTTCCTTGGATTTGGTTAGAAAGAATCGTAGTAACTAGATATTCTTGATGATTTTATTTTTCCTTTTTGAAATTATACTCATTGTGAGCATTTTGAGTTGTGTAAACCCTTAGCCGAATTAAGGATTTTTTGTGAAACTGCCATCCTCATGTGATTCTTATAAATATTCAAGTTTCATGTAAACTTACTGCAATCTAGCTTTTAGGTCGTACAAGTTTCAAAGAGCTCTGTATTTGTCTATGCTTGATCTTATTTTCGAGCATTTTGAAATCCTCAATTTCAAGTGACTGCATAAACAAGTCAATGAACAATAGGGGGCGCAAATTATGCTTATGCTCCATACAAGAGCAGTCGAAATTAAGACCATGATTCAAGAATGACCTCTTCTAATTCCTGCATAACCATCCATAAAAGAGCCATCAATGTTCAATTTATATAAGTCATTCAGGGTTAAGCCCTGGGTTAAGTCCAGGGAACAAAACTTCGAAAAAAGTTGTATTAAAAGATAAAATAGAACTGATAAACACACTGAAACAAAAAAGTTATAACCAAATTATAGTCAATTTAGTAGACTCATGTTAATTTTTTTTTCAATTTGTGCATCCAAACATTTGCTCATAGTGAATCAAAACATTGATTTGAACGAGTTTTCATGTTTCCATTAAACAAATCCTAATAAGATTGTTGGATTGATACTAAGATCTCAAATGGCTACTTCAAAAACTGACTTCTCTTTTGAAATGGTGGTGGCGGCTTAAACTTAGTTGTTGGGAGAGGTTTTACCAAGTAATTCATTTTTTGGTTGCTACGAGTATGTGCCTCAAAGTAAAGAGCTACACGAACACTTTTTTAGATGCTATATAGATTAATTGAAAAAAGGATCTAGCGATCAAACACATCTGGCCATGGCTAAAAATTAGTTGACACAGCTTTAAAGCAGCCCAACTATTTGTCAGTTACCAGTTTTGTAGCTTAAACTCTTACATCGACTAAAATATTGGGCCCTTGCTAACATTTAGAGCAACCAATTAATTTTCTGTTGCTACGAGTATGTGCCTCAAAGTAAATAGCTACATGATCACTTTTTTAGCTGCTATAAATTACTTGAACAAAGGATCTAGCGATTGAAGACATATTTTCGTGGCTAAATAAAAGTGGACACAGGTTTATAGCCGCCAAAATTTCTGACAGTTGCAATTTTAGATGCTTTAACTCTTAAAGCGACTAAAATTCTGAGCTCTTGCTAAGATTTCGGTCGCTTAAACCCTTTTTTCTTGTAGTGAAAACTCAAGCATTAAAATTAAATCATTAGTACAAGTTTATCAGTTCGGATTCTCTAAGACAACTCCTCAGACATAACACAAAACAAATAACAAAATAATGACAGAGCATTGAACATCACTTGAACCTGAAAATTGTACTACATTCATGTCTATCTGACATATAGTAAGATATTTTGATAAATGATACAACTCATCAAATTCTTTTGGTTAATGTCTTAGTTTACTAAATAATCCTCGTATTCTACTGATGTTATCAAAAGTATACGGTGAAATCTTACCACACATCTTCAACTATACGGTTGAGGGAACTTCCCTTTGACCTAGTATTGGTTGGTGTGTCGATACATGTTCTCTTTTCTTCAAGTCCAAATCACAAGCTTTTGGGATTCTTACTGACACCTAATCAAAGTAGATGCACCTCCTTGCACACATCTCCAACTTTATTAGCTCCTACACAAACGAAAACTAAACCATATGAATAGCAGATTCAAAATACAAAAACAACTTGTTCATGCATATATACCTACGCATAGAAATTCAAACTTCAAAAATCAATTTAGAAACATTTGATCAAACGTAAAAGAAAAACAGAAATGGGATGAACATAACACCACTACATCACCTTCCGTATGTGTATTAGAAACCACAAAGATAAGACATTTTGTATCATCTAATTCTAAGGTATTCATTTCATTCCCCTTCATGGTATGGTACCACTACTTAGTGCTTCAATTTGTGTTATCCCTTACTATTTATTTCATTTCTAGTTATCCCATTTAACAATAAGATTGTTAACCCTTTCTGGCTAAGCACACACTTAAAATTATATTTAGAATCATATATTTTATATCGTCTAATATTATGGAGATTTATCTTATGATGGATTAGGAGGAAAAATACCCAATACGAGTAAGGGCACCATATATTAAAAGAACTCGAAGGGATCATGGGGAGTAGTTTAACTAGCACAATAAACTATAACCAAACTGGACACTGAAGTAGTTGGTTTCGCCTGCGATATGTTCTTCCAAATAGTTATATTTTTGGGAGTATTTTAAATAGCACGATATACTATAACCCAAGTCTTAAAAGCATTTAATCATACATAAGAAAACAAATTTCTTCCAAATAGTTATATTTTTGGGAGTATTTTAAATAGCACGATAACTATAACCCAAGTCTTAAAAGCATTTAATCATACATAAGAAAACAAATTTACATGGAACAAAATGATACTCTAGAATCTTTAACAATACTACGAATTCTCATTTTAAATTAGAATGTATTAATAAAACCCAATGAGAATTTACCTGGTGATAAAACAACGGACCCCTGCACCCAATCGGAGACCCTATCAACTTTATCAAACTTGAAGAAAAAATATGTGATGAACATAACATGACCATTTCAACTTTCGCCATTCCACGGGTGATAACATAAATAAAATCAATAATTTTTTGGAAAAACTTCACTCTTGAAATAACGATTTTTCCGGTTCAATTCATAGATTGGGATTACATTTTTCTTTATAAAAAAAGATACCAAAAAAACGCATCATCAAAGTTCCAGATTCAGACCCAATCATAAATACTTTACTCAAGACCAAAATTAGGGCTAAATTATTCAAAATAACTTAAGAAACCTAAGAAACAATACATCAATTAGAGTACATAGGATTAAGAAAGATCACATCTGTTAAAACTAGACCAATATATAAACTTTCAAACAAAATCTGAGCAAAGAGTATCACCATTGCTATACCAAAAGAGAAATTATGGCAGAAAAAAAGAAACTTTATTTACCCGGGACTAGCTCTATCTCCTGTATGAGGATGAAGCTTGTCATCGTCTATTCATTCAGATGAGATTCTAGAGTCATTACACAGAGGAAGATTGAGTTTCGTATAGCTAGAAAACGATATAATAGTTTGAATTCTTCTTCGGATGGGTTACACATAGGAAGATTTGAGTTCCATCAGATGCGCTTTAGGCCATGATTTGATGAATTTACAACTACGTAAATTTAAGATTTTAACTAGAGTTAAGAGTTATTAATGCAAAAAAAAATTAATACCTGAGCTGACGAAACCAGATATTTTGAACCTACCGTGTTTGCCACTTGTTAGAAAAAATAACTGATTCATATATTTTCAAGGAGAAAGTGGATTTTTATACCTTTTTTTTTAAAAAAAAAAAAAAAAAAAAAATTTCAAAACCCAAAAATGAAAATATCAATAATTAAGTAGCCAACCACTTTGCATGTGGTTTTTCCCAAAGCATTCCCCTTGGAACAAAGAAAAACCCAACAATTATTGCCTGCATTTCCTAACAATTACTCATTAATTCAAAAAGTATCCACTCCAAATATACCAGAATCATAAAAATAAAAGCTCCACCAAACTTCCTTATCTGTCAACAAGTTTTATATGTCTCCACCAAATCATCTGTTAGTAGTAGTTCCCATGTCTTCATGAAACTCATCCAAATATTCTCCATAAATCCTTAAAAAAACACATTTCTTTCATTGAGATTCATACTTAATAACCCCATAACTTTTCCTCAACATCACCAAAACAAAACACCCATTTTTTGTATTTCTTACTCCATTCTCCAAATCCATCAAAAATGAATATGAGGCCTAAGCCCCAAATTTCACTGAATTTGAAGATTCTCCTTTGTGGGTTTTTTCTTGCGATGCTTCTCTTTATCTTAAGATCAAACATGCAACCATCAAAGCACACTTCATACCTTAGGAAGAATATCCATTCAGATGAGGAAAATTCTACACCTGCAACTTGCACCAAACTCCCATCTTTACTGTCACAAGCAATCATTCACTACTCAACATCAAAGATCACCCCACAACAAACATTCAGTGAAATATCAGTTTCTGCCAAAGTTTTAGAAAAAAAATCTCCATGCAACTTCTTAGTGTTTGGTCTTGGATATGATAGTCTTATGTGGGCTTCATTAAACCATGGTGGAAGAACAGTTTTTCTTGAAGAAGATAAATCATGGATAGAACAAATCCAGAAGAAATTTCCTTCATTAGAATCATATCATGTAACTTACGACTCAAAAATAACTGAAGCAGAGAATCTTATGAAGATTGGAAATGAAGACAAGTGTAAAGTTGTGAATGATCCTAGATATACGAAATGTGATCTTGCATTAAAAGGCTTGCCCGTGGATATGTATGAAACTGAGTGGGATTTGATTATGGTTGATGCGCCAACGGGGTATCATAAAGAGGCACCAGGAAGAATGAAAGCTATTTATACTGCCGGATTATTTGCCAGGAATAGAGAGGAGGGAGAGACTAACGTCTTTGTTCATGACATAAACAGATCAGTTGAAGACATATTTTCAATGGCATTTTTATGTGATGGGTATATGACAGAAGAAGAAGGTAGAATTAGGCATTTCACTATTCCAAGTCATAGGACTTCTTTGAACGATAAGCCATTTTGTCCCCTGTCTAAATAAGGCGTACTTCTGGATCACATCCTTTCGTAAAAAAATTACTCCGTGCATCTTTTTAAGAAGCTATCCGTCTGGCTCACATCCTTTCGTCAAAAAATTACTCCGTACATCTATTTTAAAGAACCGTCGGTTAAAGATTTAAAGTTAATTATGCTTTTCGTATATTTTATGATTTCTGCAATTTGATGATGAGGTTGTTTGATAGGAGTTTTGATGTTCACTGTCCCACAACTCAAAAAAATTTCATTGCGAATTTTCTATTCCGGAATTTATAAAATGCATCTGAAGTGCCGTATTTTCTTCTCTCTGCTTTTATAGATCATCGACTCGCACAATGAGTTCAATGCCTCATGTAACAAGTCATAACTACGCTTTTAACTCTGTTGTACAAATTTGGTTGAGCATAACACTTTTTCTTTTTGCGACATGAGAAATTCGTAATTAGAAATATCATGTTAACTCCAGTTTATGCTTCCAAAAAAAAATAAAAAAAAAAAACTATTGGTAAGTACTCTTATTGACACTGTTAATGTTAGATAAGGTTTGCGTTGATTTAATCTTATGTCAGTTTGAGAAGTCCTAGTCTAGAGGAAGAACGAGTTTTTAGAGCTGTTTGTTTTGAATAACCATATCAGACTTGTTTGGCGCAGTCTGTTGTGTAGTCTGACTCTTTCTGTTTGTATAAAGACTATAAATAGTCCTGCGTTGCTTCAAGAAATGCATAAGCTTTCCCTATCAGTTTATCTAAGTCTCTGGTTTCTAACAATTGGTATCAGAGCTTTTTTAGCTTGTGTGAGTGCAATTGTGAGCAGTGTGAGTGAAAATAGAGAGATCAGAAAATGTCAGAGAAGTTTTTGAAAGCATCCATTCCATCTCTTGATGGTCATTACGATTGGTGGTCAATGACAA
Source organism: Papaver californicum (assembly GCA_023531435.1). Lineage (NCBI taxonomy): Eukaryota > Viridiplantae > Streptophyta > Magnoliopsida > Ranunculales > Papaveraceae > Papaver > Papaver californicum. The sequence continues at coordinate 397,599 of JAJJMC010006603.1, read as the reverse complement.
TGGATAATTTTCTGAGGAGCAAAGAGTTGTGGAGTGTGGTGGAGGAAGGGATCCCTGCACCGGCAATTGGGACATCATCTTCAAGTGAAGCGCACAGAAAGACAGTGGAGGAGGCTAAGCTCAAAGATATGAAGGCCAAGAACTACTTGTTTCAGGCAATTGGAAAAGAAATTCTTGAAACAATTCTTGACAAGGGGACGTCAAAGGCAATTTGGTGCTCAATGAAACAGAAATATCAAGGGTCCACGAAGGTGAAAAGGGCACAACTTCAAGCATTGAGAAGAGAATTTGAGCTACTTGCTATGAAAGAAGGAGAAAAGGTAGACAACTTCTTGGGGCGAACACTAGCTGTGGTGAACAAGATGAAATCAAACGATGAAAAAATGGAGCAGAGTACAGTAGTGAGTAAGATACTTAGATCATTGACTCCCAAGTTCAATTATGTTGTTTGTTCAATAGAGGAGTCAAATGATCTAAATACATTGAGTATTGATGAGTTACATGGAAGTCTGCTTATCCATGAACAAAGAATGCAGGGACAACAAGAGGAGGAACACGTATTGAAGGTGGCTCAAGAAGATAGATTTTGGCAGAGGAAGGGGTCGAGTTATGATTAGAAGAGGACAAGGCAGAGGAAGAGGGAGACAAGTGTTCAACAGAGCAATCATCGAGTGCTTCAACTTCCATAAGTTGGGACACTTTCAAGATGAATATCCTGATTGGGGAAAGAAAGCAAACTATGCTGAACTGGAGGAAGAAGATGAGCTTTTGTTGATGTCCTACACAGAACTTCATCAAACAAATAAAGGCGAAGTATGGTTCCTTGACTCAGGTTGCAGTAATCATATGACTGGGAACAAAGAATGGTTCTCAAATTTGGAAGAAGACTTCAGCCGTTCAGTGAAACTTGGAAATAACACGAAAATGGCAGTGGTAGCAAAAGGAAATGTCAGGGTGAAATTGAATGGCATAACCCAGGTAATATCCGATGTTTACTATATTCCTGAGCTTAAAAATAACCTATTAAGGATAGGACAACTTCAAGAGAAGGGGTTGTCTATCTTAATTCAGGATGGAACCTGTAAAGTTTTTTCATCCTAAGAGAGGAATAATTATGCAAACTAATATGAGTAGAAACAGAATGTTTTGTCTATCATCTTCTATAGCACCAGGTGTTTCATTGTGTCTACAAGCTGAAACTGTATCAGAAAAAGAAGCTCATATGTGGCATTATCGTTTTGGACACTTAAACTACAAGGGACTGAGAACGCTTTCTTACAAGAAGATGGTGATTGGCTTACCCTCTCTGAAGTCTCCTGAGAAGGTATGCACTGTATGTTTAACCGGCAAACAACAAAGAATGCATATGCCAAAGAAAAGTACATGGAGAGCGTCAAAGCGACTTCAACTTGTGCATTCAGACATATGCGGTCCTATCAAGCCATCTTCAAACAATGAAAAGAAGTATATCTTAAGTTTTATTGATGATCTGACTCGTAAAACTTGGGTATATTTCTTGCATGAAAAATCAGATACTTTTGCTACATTCAAATATTTTAGAGATTCTGTTGAGAAGGAGATAGGTGCATATATAACCTGTTTAAGGACAGACAGGGGTGGTGAGTTCTGCTCGAACGAATTTAGAGAGTTCTGTAAATCACAAGGCATTAGTAGACAATTGACGACAGCCTTTACTCCTCAGCAAAATGGGGTTGCCGAGAGGAAAAACAGGACAATTATGAATGCCGCTCGATTTATGCTAATTGAAAAGAAGGTTCCCAAAGTTTTCTGGGCCGAAGCAGTAAGATGGTGTGTGCATATTCAGAATCGATGTCCTACAACAGCAGTTGAAGATAAAACTCCAGAAGAGGCATGGAGCGGTGAGAAACCAGTGGTGGAGTACTTTCGAATCTTTGGATGCATAGCTCGTGTTCATGTACCAGATCAAAAAAGGAGTAAGTTGGATGATAAAAACAGAAATTGTGTCTTCTTAGGAGTTAGTGATGAGTCGAAGGCGTGGAGATTATATGATCCAGTTTCAAAGAGGATCTTTGTCAGCAAAGATGTTGTGTTTGAAGAAGAAGAAAGTTGGGATTGGGGAAGAACGGAGGAAGAAATCAAGCAAGATGCATTACAATGTGAAGATGAAGATAGGAGTGATGAAGAGGATACCCATAATGAAGAAAAAAATGGTGTAACAGGTTCAACCAATTCGGGAAGCAGTTCCAACATACAGGAAGAGCTACCTCAAAATGAACCAAACTCTGATATACATGGAGTTTTGGTTGAAGGGAGGAGTGTACGAGAAAGGAGAGCACCAAGTTGGATGGCGGATTATGAAATGGGGAAGGGTATGAATGCAATGTTGGTGACTGAGAATGACCCAGTTTCATTTGAAGAGGCAATCAAAAGCAAGAAATGGAGGGAAGCAATGTCAGCTGAAATTGATGCCATGGAGAAGAACCAAACCTGGGAACTTACTGTACTTCCTAAAGGAGTTAAACCCATAGGAGTTAAGTGGGTTTTCAAAACTAAACTTAATAAAGATGGAGATGTTGAAAAGCTCAAAGCAAGGCTGGTCGCAAAAGGATATGCACAACGTCATGGAGTCGATTACACTGAGGTATTTTCTCCAGTGGCAAGATTTGATACCATTCGTACGATACTTGCATTGGCTGCTCAATTCAGCTGGGAGGTCTTTCAACTTGATGTGAAGAGTGCTTTTCTTTACGGGGAGCTAAAGGAGGAAGTGTTTGTACAGCAACCTTTGGGATTCACAAAGAAAGGGGAAGAAGAGAAAGTGTACATGCTAAAGAAGGCACTATATGGTCTTAAACAGGCGCAGCGAGCTTGGTACAGCAGAATTGAGGCATATTTCACACACGAAGGATTCGAGAAGTGTTCAAGTGAGCACACACTGTTTACAAAGACGAAAGAAGGAAAAAGTTTGCTGGTAAGTCTTTATGTTGATGATTTAATATTTACTGGGAATGATGGAAGCATGGTAGAAGAATTTAAAAACTCAATGATGCTGGAATTTGACATGTCTGATTTGGGAAAGATGAAATACTTTCTCGGAGTAGAAGTTAATCAGTGTACAGATGGAATTTTCATCTGTCAGAAAAGATATGCACGAGATGTATTAGCAAGGTTCAATATGGAAAATGTTAATGCAGTAAAGAATCCAATCGTACCAGGCACAAGACTGTCCAAGGATGATGGAGGAGTTAGAGTTGATGAAAATCTATTCAAGCAGGTAGTTGGAAGCCTTATATTTTTGACTGTAACTAGACCTGACTTGATGTATGGTGTCAGTTTGATAAGCAGGTTCATGTCCAATCCTACTATGTCACATTGGCTTACGACAAAAAGAATTTTGAGGTACTTAAAAGGCACAACTGATTTTGGAATTCTTTACAAGAAGGACAGCAATTTACAACTCATGGCCTTTACGGACAGTGATTATGCCGGTGACTTAGATGATCGACGAAGTACTTCTGGATTTGTGTTTATGATGGGGTGTGGAGCTATTTCTTGGTCCTCAAAGAAATAATCTGTGGTTGCGCTCTCTACTACAGAAGCAGAGTTTATAGCAGCAGCAATGTGTGCCTGTAAGTTTATTTGGCTCAGAAGGGTGATGAAGAAGTTAGGGATTGAAGGAAAATCATACACTGTGATTATGTGTGACAACAGCTCTACTATACAGCTGTCCAAAAATCCAGTATTTCATGGAAGAAGCAAGCACATTGATGTTAAGTTTCATTTCCTAAGAGACTTGGTGAATGAGGGAGTTGTTGAGCTGAGTTACTGCAATTCTCAGGATCAAATTGCAGACATCATGAAAAAACCATTGAAGCTGGAGCAGTTTGAAAAGCTTCGTGGAATGCTTGGAGTAACTGAAGTAAGCTAAGTGCAGATGCTTTAGCTTAAGGGAGGGAATATGATAAGGTTTGCGTTTATTTAATCTTATGTCAGTTTGAGAAGTCCTAGTCTAGAGGAAGAACGAGTTTTTAGAGCTGTTTGTTTTGAATAACCATATCAGACTTGTTTGGCGCAGTCTGTAGCGTTTCTGTTTGTATAAAGACTATAAATAGTCTTGCTTTGCTTCAAGAAATGCATAAGCTTTCCCTATCAGTTTATCTAAGTCTCTGGTTTCTAACAGTTAATTCCTAGTCCCTACTCAATGGAAAACAATCGGGTACATAATGGCTTAACTGTTTGGGAGGGAGGGAGGGAGGGTTCATCGTTATTCTACTTGTTGTAGTCTCCCAGATGGGATGTTCTACCAATCGGTTGTTTTCCGTGTGGAAGCAAAAATAAAATATGAGAAGCCAGTATGGGACATAGGAGACACCTGAATATGATACATTGATACAATAAACCAAGTGAATGTGGAAAACAAAATCAAGTTTATGATCTTATTGAGGAACACTCCAGAGAAAAGATATCACTCAGGCATTATCTTGTTTCGCAATATTCTACCGGGAGAGTTATGACGAAATCGGCTCCGGATCACCTGTCTCCTCTTTGCTTATACCTTCACCTGTCTCCTCTTTTCCTATACCTTTATCTCCTTATATTTAATGGTAGTTAATTTGAGAAAGAATAGCTGAGAATATAAAAAATCTGATTATCTTCCTTTTATGGCATAAAATCCAACCCGAACCAAATCCTAAACCTACATTTTATTTTCTCATTCTTTCTTTTTTCTACTGTTGATTCGCTGAAGCTATAACAAATAACATTGGATCCACTATACCTGCATTCATTTCTTTCTGTTGTTTTTCAGTTGTTTCTTTCTCTATCAGTTTTGTAACGACTTTCTTTGTACACGAGGAGTGCAATTTGAACCTATAGATTATTCATCTTGAGATGGACAATCTGCTAGCTCTTCAAAGTTAAAATCATCCGACTGCAACTGCAACTATAAAAACTAAGAATGCCATCTTATTTTTATTAATTTCAGTTAAGTTTGTTACATATAGCTAGGGTTGCACATCGGGTCGGGTGGGTCGGTTTGGCCACACCCGCACCCAGCCCGTCAGTTGACAGATGATTAAAGTATTCACCTGCACCCAACTTATTATAGGACGGGTCGGATCGGGTCTGATCCGTCACTTCAAAGGATCAGGTGTGGATGGGTACGGGTCATAGCCCAGATTCAAGGATATAAGAATATCTGTTTTGATAGCTACTACCATTAGAATTCAAGAACAAGTGGGGAACATATATCAACAAGAAAGTACTAAGTAGTAAGTACATCACACATTACATTTAGCAACAAAACTGATTAATGAAAAAATAACCCAACAAAATGTAGGGACCAAACTCTGAACTAATCCCCACACATCCCTTTGTTCAAATGGAAAAGATTTTGAATTTTCAACTCTACAGCAACAGAAGAACATGAAGTAATCTCCCTCCAACAAGCCCCACAATTTTTTTGTTTTCACTTCAAAATTCAAAAGATGTTACTTCCCTCCATTGCACTAGTTAAAGAAGCAAACCCTTTTTATCTACCATCCAAAAACCAACTAATGACTATGTATGTACCTGTATGATCTTCTGTTAAATGGACAACCAGCGAGATTCCATGTGCAATATTTACTCTCTTGATATGTTACTAGATTAAGAAGAGCTGCCTTCGCTATCCTCACATTGAGCATTTGACTGAATTATAACTCGAGCTCCAGAAGAAAGCCTGCTGGAACAAAAGAAAAAAAAAGAAGCATCCAAATTCTTAACCAAGAATAAAAACGTTGATACTTAAAAAAAGAAGCATCCAAATTCTTTTTAGTTTGCATCTGCAAAATTTTGGATAAATTTAACACTTAACTTTCTTCGATTTGTATCACTCTATCTTCTCTAAATGAGTCTAATCTCCTTGATGGTCTCTTCCCTGAAGAAGGATGGATAGTCTTACCGCAGATACATCTAATACGACACGCCCACATTTATTTGTAGCCAACTGAAGCTCCAAAAAGATTTTAATGATGCTACAAATATCAACATAGACATGCAACAAATCACCTAAGTTGGGCAAATCGAATTCACAAAAGTAGATCATTTGGTGGTAAAAATCACATCTTCTCAATACACAAAGCTATTACCACGCAAACAAACCTAGCAGCAATCCAGTGTACAAATAAGGGAAAACCCCCAATTCCCTTAAAAATGAAATAAAAAACAAATCTTTACCTGAATCCACAACATATTGATAGTAATCAATAAACCCAATTGCAAATAAGAACCAATTTTTTCACCAAATCAATGAAATGACTTCTAGGGAAAATAAAAATCATAAATTTAGGGCAAAACAGAGGTAGCTTACCATCAATGAAAAAAGAAGTAGAAGGCCAACCCCTAGCATTAGTTAACGAAAGGGTTTCATCTTCAGACAAAGGATTGGCTAATTTCCCAATCAATTCAGCAAAACCCTGAGGTCTTTTTTTAGGTGGTACTCAGTAAGAAGAACCAGGTGAAAAAAGGTAAACAATCTGGTGCTGAATCTGCTGATCTTCGCACAATAATCCCATAAATTGCATCTTCAAGTCTTTTCATACCTACTATTTCATTTTCACATTCTGTTTCTAGATTCACTTCTATTAAACTTCCTCCTCCTCCTCTTTCTGATTTACTCGATCGGTTTCTTGTGGTTACAAATCTTGATGATGTCGATGCTGATGCTGATAAAATTGATAGCTTTTTAGATTGGATAGGATTTGCGATAATGTTCTTGCTGCTGCTTCCATGGAGATATTTTCACAGAGAGAGAGAGAGGAGGGAATGGATAAGATCCATAAGAATAAGAATGGAGTAATGTTTAAAAGCTGATTCAGAAGCAAATAAGAGATTTTCTGGCGGGTTTGGCGGGTGGATCGGATGAGAGAAGGTATCATCCGTACCTGACCCGCCAGAAGGCGGGTAAAATAATTTAGCACCCACACCCGACCCGTTTCTCGGCAGGTCAGGTGCGGATCGGGTCAAAACTGACTTGTACGGGTCGGGTGGCGGGTCTGAGTCGGGTTTATGCAGCCCTACATATAACAAAGCCATAAATGTTGAAAATGAGCAAAACCATATAGTTTCTTGTAGTGCTGATTAACAAAGCAGAAAAAGACCACAACACAACAAATATCTAGTCAACAAAATAACTTGCATCCCCTTGATAATTTTGCTAGATGCCTTGAAATTTGAAAAGCAATCCAAGGCTAGCTTTGTGGAGGCAAGTAAACACTACTCCGAATATCATAGTGTCCGAGCTACGGCCAGTTCATTGCTACAGAAAAATCTTCTTAACATCTTAGATTAGTTTTTACTTTGGAACTGTGTTTTTGATTTTTTTTCCCTGTTTGATTGAAAAACAACGAAATGCACAGGTTTAGACTTTATGCAAAAAGGAAGATAACCTTATTTTTTTAGATTCTCCGCTATTCTTTTTTAAATTGACTACCATTAAATATAAGGAAAAAAAATAAGAGCCACACGTCATTGTATAATTGGAGGGGTACGAAAATATAGATAAAAAAGGGACAGGTGATCAGGAGCCGACGAAATCTTTACCATTAAATATAAGGAAAAAAATAAGAGCCACATGTCATTGCATAATTAAAAGGACACAAAAATATAGACAAAGAGGGGACATGTGATCCGGAGCCGACGAAATCTTCAAGTTATGTTACTGATCTTCCGTAAATTTACCAGGAGATTTATGACGAAATCTACAAGTCATGTTATCGATTTACCATAATGTTACCAAGAGATTTATGACGAAATCTACTAGAAGTGTCAATAACAAGTACTTTGAGAAAAGGGCATCAAAATTCATTGTTTTATGACAAGTAAACGAGTGGGATGTATTATGAATAAGTGACAAATAGTGATGTACATGGTACAGTTCAGTACGGTTTTGGTGAAACCAAAACCAAGGGTAACGATTTTTAAAATTTTAAAACTGTGTTAAACCATTTTATAAACGGTTTGTTACAAAATCAAACTGAGATGGTTTGGTGTAAATTCACTGGTTAAAAAGGTCGTTGGTTTCTTAAGAATAAAAATAATATTAGTATTTAGTACGCATGAGTCACAATAAACGTCTATAATTCATGTCTCGTACACTGATAGAAAAGTTTATCGTAGTGTACACTTCTTAATTAGTATATTTCTATGACATCTCATTAATACTATTACTTGCAAACAAACAATTAAAGGATAACATTGTTTATGTTTATAGAGTGTGGAGTTGATTTTGATTGACTAAATTCAGTATTATCTTGTTCGAGTTTAAACTTCCACAGTACAACTAATTATAAAATGAAAAGATTAAACTCATAAATAAAAGAATCTAATGACTAATATTAATGGTTTTACCGACGGTTTTTCGGTTCGATTTTGTGCTAAACCAGAACCATACCAAGATCAACGGTTTTCACAAAATTAAAACCATGTCAAACCGTTGGATAGATGGTATAGTCCGGTTTAGGCTTAAACGTAGTGGTATGGTGCGGTTTTACGATGTGTACTATACCATGTACAACCCCTAGTGACAGAAACATCAAGTTCAAATTGTTTGGTTTTGCCAACTGATTTTTTCTTCTTCCAATTATACCCCGTAACCAAAGTTAAAATTTAACAGAGTTAGATTTATGAAATAGGCCGTCTTCAAAACCCGGTTGAAACATGGGTCGCTTATGTACTAATGTTCGGTGTTATTATCGGAATTATAGTATTCTTCTTAGTTGGTGCATGTTTTGTTACAGTCAAAGGAACTTGTAAACCTAATAAGTTGTAGTCGCTGACAATGGCGTGGCTACAGAGATTTTGGATCTTGTCATATTGAATCTTCTACTCATTACCACCACCAAGTTAGTCATGGCCATATATAGCAATACCGATAAACAACACCACCATCACTATAAAAATAGTGAAAGTTTAATATGATCCAAATCAAAGCTTCCCAAGGAATTGAGAGAAGATGAGTTTGGTTCACATCATGATCATGACCATGACTACATAATCACTGGTAATTCAGTACTCTCTGGATTGGGTAAAAAAAAATTATCCCTAGAAGAAATTCTCTGTCTTTTAAATTTTGGATTCTTAAGAATGATTTTCGAATTTGTGACCCTAATCTTGTTGTTGTTATCATGAAAATATTATCTTGAGTATTATTTAACTGTGACTTCAATTGGGAAAATGTTCATATTAGAAAAGTGATAATTTTAAATTCGTTCCATGAGACTTATGAAGATTTGTTTTAGACCTAAATTTTAATTCTAAACTAGCAGATTGACACAAAAGATAATAGCAAAATATTAAAGATAACTATGATTCTAGATTCCACCGTTAACCAATTTTAAGTGAATCAATAACAATAATAATTATGTAATTCTAGCAATTAAAATAACTCTAATTCTTTTCCAAAATAATTAGATTTTCTCAAAATATTAATTGTAAATGGCAAACATGAATCATCAAAATACTTAAGCTAAGCATGACTCAATAAACTAAAAAACAATTAATTAATAGAAATCAATAATTGCAATTATAACTCAGTGCAAAATTCATAAAAAAATTAAAAAAATTATTTAATACAAATCACCACTTAATCATGGAAAAATGGCTTTCTCCTTCATCTCAGTAATTGGGATTTAGCTCCTCATGTTGAACACTCTCTCAATAAAATTGTACATAGCTCAAAGTGTTTAAGAAGAAAAGAAAAAGAAATAACACATAAATTTGATACAACTTATTTCTGTTTCAAATCTGTTACTAAAAGAAACTGAATAGATCACTGTCGAATTATTGACATGTCTCTTGTGCAGTTAAAGAGGAAAGATAAAGTGACGGTTACTACGACTGTTCTCTGTTGTAGATCTCCTTCCTTTTCATCTCAAAGGATTTCTGAACATGATTTCTTCTCGATTCTGAGCTTCCCCAAACCTGTTCTAATGCTCTCCTATAAGATGGCCTGTATAAAACAAAACACATTAAATAACCACGTTAATCGATTTACCCCTTTTCCAAAGGAATTACATACATTAAAGATAATGAAACATACCTTCTCGACATTAGGGAGGGTGATGATAATGTAAAAGTTTGTCTTCCCTAGAGAAAAATTACAACATTTTTTAAGACTATAACCGACCCCACCTTAATTCGTTTTTCATGCTCTAAATTCTCAACAACTTTTCAGTGCACGTTTGCCCTCATTTTACAGTAGGATCCGAAACAGAAAATAACGTTGGTACACGGCTGGTGACCATAGAATCAGACCGCTTTATTGTGGTGGCATACATTATAGCTAAGGGAAAAGAATTATAACAATTACCTGAAGCATCAAAATTAAATCACCCAGACCATTTGATTTTTGCTCTTTTACCAAAACAACCAGGCGAGGGATTCTTTCATAGGTGGGTTTGACTGCCAATCTTTTAATAATTGACCCAAACCTTATTCTTCCTACTGAATCCAAATGTTGTGCAACAAAACAAGGGTGACTTTGGAAATGGATATCATTAACACCTTCAGTTTCATCTCTTACTAATTGTAACATAAGAAGTGTATACAATACCACCAATTAAGAGTTGGAAAACAATAGACCAAAAACTTACCACACCTTTACTATTTGCAAGGATGAACCAGTTTAATAATGAGCGTACACTTTCTTGCTGCTACATGTCCTAACCAATATATAAGAGAAGTAGAAAACATAATCACGCGTGCTACAAAATGCCAATAAGATGAGAACACCGAAAATAAAAAAGAAAACTATTTATAAATGATGCATGATGCACAAACACAAGTACAACATAATGTATAATCATTCAATGTTTCAAAAAATAAAAGTAGAAACTATCAATTGGTCATAATATAAAATATATTGTGTTAGTTTGGTCATGTTGACTTTGTTTAATTCCTCTAAGAGCATCCAAAGTGGGGTGACTATACCCTGGACCAAACCTAAATTTAGTCTTTGGTCACAGAAGGGCGACTGTATTTGGGTTTTGGTCCAGATTTTTTACTGTTTGGGATCAAAATTGATCCCAGAACTGGACCAAACACAAATATGGTGGAGCGGGAAGTTATCTGTGTGTCTCGTGCTAGGCGTGACATTACCTGTGCGTCTCGTGCCAGGCGTTAACCTAGCGTGCGTCTCATGATCCAGGTGTGAACCAATATGCCGCCTCTGTTCGGCGTCAACACATGAGCACGTCCAGCGGGGCGTTCACCTAGCCGTACGCTTTTCAATGATGCGTTCTTCAAAGTTACGCTTGGAGTGGGCGTGCACCAAATTTACGCTTGTTGTGGGCCTTAACCAAACTTGCGCCTATTTGTAAGCGTTATCCAAAAATACGCTTGTGTGTGGGGCGGTGGTGTATATGAGCGCCTGTTGTAATAACCGTTGATATTCTTACCATTGAGATTTATTACCGTTATAACTCTTTTGGTATACCTATATAAATTAATTGGTTGAGTATTTCATATACTACTAACCCATTTTATTTGTGTATGAGAAATTTTTTACTAGTTTTATTAATTTTTCTTTCAAATCAGTTAGAATTATGGCACCAAAACCACAAGGTCCAAATTTTTCTACATTTGAATATGTAACGACGTGTAGAATTCATTTATCAATATCTTAAGATTGTAGTGTTGGTTTCGATCAATCAGAAGAAAAATTATGGTCTCGCATCTTACGTGGGATGAAAGAAGTTATACCTACAATGCTGGAGCGCACTTGGACCTCCATTCAAAAACGATTTTAGGGAATAAGTAAAGGTGTGGCGTTTTACTCCGCAAAAGAGGCGTAAGTGGAACGTGAACACCAAACTGGATGGGGCCCCGAAACAAAGGTAAGTACCCGTTTAATTTTTGTCCCGTATATTATTATTTTGAATCGTATATCGTCCACTAAACTTTTTTTAAAACAATAACAGATTGAAGAAGTAAGGAAGCTTTTCAAGGAATCTAATGATGAAAAAATATTTAAGCATGAAGAGTGTTACGCAATTATGTTAGAAAATATCAAATATTCACGACGATCGACAACTGTTTTCGATTCATCACAAGCTGAAAAAGATTCTGAAAGTGGCGAGGAAGACCGGGAAAGACAGGAAACAAGTCAAGACCAATCCAGTGACGATGAAGAAATAGGAGATATACCTAACACATATAACCATCACATGGGAAAAAAAGAGGCAAAACGACTGAAGAAAATAGGGAGAGAAAAATCCAGTGGCCAACAGGAAATGATGGAAATAATTATTAAAGAGCAACAAAACTTCAATACCAATTATAGAGAACAAACAAAAATGAAGATGGCGCAGAGAGAATCCGAGTTTGCAGCAAAACTAGCTGAGTCTTCGGCAAAGTTTGCAGCGAAACAAGTAAGGAAATAAAAACTTGACGCAAAGAAAGAAGCAGGCGACGAGTTTCGTATAATGATGATAGATGTCTCCGGGTTGGATGCCGTAACAAAAGAGTACATCGAACTTAGAAAGGCAGACATTTTGCAGAGAAGGATAAGTTAAGCTTAAAGTGTTCTCGGATTAGCTGAAACCTTAATTATTATGATTATTAATGGATTGACAGTTTTAGTTTCTGCTTTTATGATTTATATATTTATTTATCAGAAGCGTATTAAGAGGTTAAAATTTCCAGTTTAGTTTTGAATTAATAGTGTTATTTTAAATGTTAATGAACTTCCAATGTACCTTTTGTTTGAATTAATGAAAACTTTAAATTTCGAGTAATTAAGTAAGTCAGATGAAAAATTAAACCAACCACTCATTTTTTCGCATTAACATCAACCTGATAAAAGATTAGACACTTATGATACTATCCTATCTACTCGTCTCCTACATGAGTAGATAAGTGAGATTGTTTAAATTTTTCAAATTGACAAAGTAAATAATTGAAACGTTGGATTCCACTGAATAAACTGTTATTATGGACCCACCAGTCTCGAAAAAAGAGACTCGTCACTTCTTTCTATATCATGCTTTTTTTAGTCGTTGCACGTTGACCAAACACCTTTTACAATTAGGAGTCCACAATCTTTCTAGTCATCCATTAAATAGACTGTTATTAATTACCCACTAGGTTGGATCAGAACAGAGTCGTCACTTTTTTCAATACCATGCTTTAATCTTTTATTGAAAATTAAAAAATTATTTCCATTCAAAAAAGGCTATATATATACTCATTCATTCCCATTTGCAAACAACACCTTCCACGTTTCAAATAACATAAATCAAAGATTCTTTTTATCTCTCCGTTTTAGAATTATGGCTTACCAAAATTTTAGTATTAATGCTGATAATTTTACCATAGAGGAAGATTTATCTCTTTGGCGAAACTTAGTATTATATTATCCATCAAGGGATCATGAACGTCGGATGAATGGTTCAATGATGATGGAATGGTTAGAACATATCCATGATAATTTCTATAATGAAACCGGTAACCCCAATAACCGGAACAGAGCAGGCCTTTTTTGTCGACTTCAGGAAATAGGAAGGGCAGTACTACAATTTTCAACTTTAACCGCTAAGGTGAATGAAAGAAGAATTAGGAATGAAACTGATGACGAAGTTGTTGCGAGATCTCTGGAGGAATGGAGAAGATGGAAAGGTTCAGATTTTCAGGTACCAACCTCATTTCGAGATCCTAAGGGTGATGGAAAAATACAACCCTTTTGTGTTGATTGTTCTCCGAAGATTTTTAGATCGTCATCCAGGGCGTCGTACCACTCGTTGAAGGTTTGATTATAGGTTTTGTGGGTATATCTCTTTGTAAACCCTCACGAGACATAATTCGTCAGTTGGGACCAACTAATGGTTTAAAGGCTTGTTGCACGTGCTAAGTGCAACCGCGAGTCCTGTAAAAATAAGATATCTTAACATCTAGTGAGGTATTGTTGTTCTGAATAAGTGATATTGGTTATTTATGATACTTTCGTTAATTTATTCATTACAACATAGTAAGCATATTGATAATACAAGAGCTAAAAAGTAAACCTAAACTCACTTTCGCAGGCATCGTGGCTGCACTTAGCATGTGAAGCAAGCCTTTAAACCCCTAGGTGCCCCTAGTGGTCGAGTGGTGTCTCAGGAGGGTTTACCAGAGATATACCCGCGAAATCTATCTGCATGGTTTCGAAAGTGTTTTCGTCACCAAAATCTGACCATAAGTGTTCGATCAAGTCATTTCGCAGACGAATATGCGTATCTTTGTTGTGAACTGCACGTCGGCGTTGCTCAACTCCCATTCTTGAAAGTTCAACACTATGTTGTCTCGAAATATTTACCGGTCCATGGTTGTGGCTTTGATCATATTCATGTGGCCAATCACCGGGTTGACGCTTATCCTCCACTATCATATTATATAAAATGATAATAATTTTCATGATATATGCAAGTACGTCCGGATTCCACATTATTGCAGGTTGCTTGAAGATGATAAATTGATTTTGCAGTACACCAAAGCCTCGCTCTACATCTTTTCGGCAACCCTCTTGCATTGCTGAAAATTTTTGTTTTTTCTGGAATCTGGATGTTTAATAGACATCACAATAGTAGCAATATCTGGATATATGCCATCACCAAGATAATATCCCATATCATATGGATGTTCGTTTACCACAAAGTTCACTAGTGGTGCTTTCCCGTTGATAAGCTTTTAAAAAATATAAGAACGGTTCATCATATTAATATCATTGTTTGAAACGGGCATACCAAAAAATACATGCCAAAACCAGAGATCATATGACACTACTGCCTCCAAAACAATACTTTCACTCCCTTTGTACGCAGTGTAAGCCCCTGATTCCGCCGATGGGCATTTATCTTATTTCCAATGCATGCAATCTACACTACCCAACATCCCTGGAAATCCTCGATCTTTGTTCTCCTTAAGCAACAGTTCAACATCACGCTCAGTTAGTGTGCGCAAATATTATTTCCCATACAAATGCACAATCGTCTTACAAAACCTACGAGTTATTTCCAAAACAGTGATTTCTCCAATGCGTAAGTACTCATCTATTGCATCGGTCGCATATCTATAAGCTAACATTCGTATTGCTACTGTAACTTTCTGATGAGGGGTTAATCCAGGAAAGCCACAAACATCTTTTTCTAAATCTTCTACGAAATACATTAGGTGGAAACGTAGGGTTTCTACAAAAGTAATCTTTCCAGAGAAGTACATCATCGGCCTCACGTTCTCTTGGTATTTGGATACGAGTATGAGGCCAGTTCATACTTGAAATGATCAATCCCAAAGTGACGGCTTGGTTATTTTGGCTCAATGCAACTAAATCTTCATTTGATGGTTACAAACTATCATTATCATCATCACCAAATGAAAAAGAAAAAGAAAAAGAAAAAGAAAAAGAAAAAGAAAAAGAAAAAGAAAAAGAAAAATAATAATAAGAAGAAGAAGGATGAGGAATAGAAGAACAAGAAGCATAATGGTCAGTGTTATTCTCATAGTAGGCCATTGGTTGTTGATGTTTGCAGTTTTGGTTTGTATAATTGGAGAATCGAGTGTTCAAATTATGAGCATATTAAGATAAGTCTTTGAGTGTTGATATGATTACACACTCTTGGTATTTTAAAAATTAACTAAGTTGAGGCAAGTAAGGTGAATAAACGCATCAAACATAAGAAATGTCGCTTGTGTGAATCTATGTCTGTAGTTGTATGAACATATCTTATTAACATGATATGTAAGGTCTGATTGTGGTGGACTTGAATAGGGTTCCAATTGATGAGTGATGACATCCACACACACATAATTACAGTATAATTAGAGAGATTTTTTTCATTATAACATAGTTTTAGTATGTCGTCTTCTGTAATTTGTTACCATTCAAATATGTGCTTAGCTAGTTGATACCATACTTCAATTGCTAATGATTTTACATATGCCTCGGACTATGCCACCTATCACCCAGAGACATCCTTTACTGACGTTGTATGTATTTTATTATTTTTTTTTTGCTTGAAAATGTTAACACGTGGCTTTTCATTTTGTAGATGCATCGGACGTCGTAAAAGATATTCCAGAAGTATCAATTTTGGATTGATGGGAGGAGTATTTACATATTGTTGAATATTTTATTTTTAGTTGTTGGAAAGTCGTTGAATTAATCTTGTTTAATTATGTTTTTGCGTTGTTATATCGTAGTAAATTGATACTCTTTAAATTTTAGTATGAGTTTTAATAGTAAGTTATTTTTTTGTTCCTATATATTGAAATCCGCTAATCCATCCGCATCCACCTGGTTCATCCGCTCACCCGCGGGTATCAAACCCGTTGGATAAAGACTGGACATGGGTCTATTTCTGAAATCCGTCATTTTGATGGATTGGATACGGATGGTATCAAATCCGTACCCACCCATTTGTTGCTCACCCCTACCCATTTTTTAGAATCTATCCTCCAAAATCCCATTACCAATAAAATTCCACCTTTCTTGTACAACTCAAATACCCAATTTTCAAATCTAGGTCAAGCTCAACCACCTCTTAGCCCAAAACAGGCCTTCAACAAAGTCCACAGACTCACTAAGCTTGTCAGTTTCGTAGAACTGACATCTATCCAACCTATTCAATTTGCTAAGCTTGTCAATTTCGCAATTCCAAACTCACGACTACATTTTATTCAACAATTTCACGAACAGATGTTGTGCACAATTCTAACAATTGAGTGTTAGTTTCTCTATTGATTTCCTTGCCATTTTATATCTCCTTCCCTGCAATAAACATTCAAATTTAACACATTCATATACAATTCATTAATAACATCCATTTTTCTTGCTTAAACTCCATCCAAAACATAACACACTTTTCCAAATTCTTCACAAATTCTAAAAATCCATTATTCATCTTCATAATTGAATTGGAAGAAAAAAAATCCATTTTTCAACTGCACAACCACAACATTACTTCTTTTACTAGCCATAATTTTAGACCAAACCAAATTGAATTCGTACCAACACCTTCCTATTGGTTTCACGACAACAATATCAAATCCTTAACCTCTATCTCATACGGCAACATACCCCCTTTTAACTCCATCATTCAACCACCAATCGTTAGGGATGCACATCGGGCGGTCGGTTCGGTTTTGAACCAAAACCAACTACCAAACCGTCTATAGGCGGTTTTTGAAACTCAAAACCATCTACCAAACCGTCCATAGGCGGGTCGATTTAAAACCGACTCGTATCGGGTTTGGTCGGATTCGGGTTTTTACGGTTTAAACCGTATCAACTATCAAATGATTCAAATGATTTTTTTTCTTGAAATCTGAATCCTGATTCCCTTCTTTCCCTGTAAATCATTAACACATTTATACACTCAAATCAACATTCAATCATCAATTCCTCATCGATTCACAGCCACATCAAACCTATCATGTCTTCACTGCATTTCTTTATGAACCTTCAAACCCATTCTTATTTCTTCCCTGACTTCTCTATTCTTTTCTATCAAACCAAATTCATACCACCATTACCCATCATCAAATCTCTGCCAAAAACAAACTAATTCGGACACCATCTCCAATCTCGTGAACCCAACTTTCTCTTCTCTTTTCTAAACCATAACAAAAATCAAAGACTTATAGTATCAAACCACTGAACCATTTCTCTCCTTGTTGGTGTTGAGAACACCACTATCAGTAATACGGAAGGAAACCTATCTCAGATTCATCCATAAACAAACCACAATACATGGCATCAATCCACTTTTGTCCCTATCTTTACTTGCTTGGACTTCAGATTCACATCAAACCCTTCTTTCTATTCCACCACTCAGTTACTTCTCGTCTTCTTCTCTGCAGTCTCGAAATCGAACCTCATCTTCACAAACCTATCAAATATGGCAGCAACATCTCTCGCTGCTTCTATCTCGATTTCATTTTATCTAAATTCAAAGACGAACCCCATTTCTTGTTGCCACTGCTCGAACTTGTTTCAATTTTCTTTTCATTCTCGAGTCACTGTTCATTTCTCGCTGTACTCATACCGGCGTGAAGGGATGGTCTTTAAGTTTCGACTGTATGAAATCATGAATCGCCTCATAGAGGCATAGAGCGGCGTCGACTCGAGAGGAAGATGAAGAACATAAAATTTAGAAATGAAATGAGATAGAAACTTCTAGTTTTAGGGTATAGCCATATAAGTAGTAGATGGAGGGATAGGATGAAACATAATCAATGGACAAGAAAATTCGGTTTATACGGGCGGGTTCGGTCGGTTCTTATACTAAACCCATAAACCGAACCATCATGAACATGTATTTGATTTTGAAAACCATATACCAAACCGCTATGGGCGGTTTCGATTTAAAAATCCACGGTTTTATTGGGTTCAGTTTTTCGGGTCGGTTCCTGTGCAGCCCTACCAATCGTAGCAGCACACTTGTTCTTCCTCTTTTTAATCTCGACTTCAAACTATAAACCTATGTTATTTTCTTCCCTGCACACAACTATTCTATCTACTTCACAGCAACAACAACCTTTTTTCCTTGTTCTTCTCTCTGGCACAAAACAAAACCCAACTCTTGACAATCTATTTTCCCTTCTTTTCTTACCCATCGAGTATCACCTCATCTTCCTTGTTTCCTTTCACAATCTAGAAGCATCACATGCTGATTCTACTCTCAATTTGCTACTCGACTTTCTTAATCCCATCTAATACTTTGTGAAACCCCACCTAAGTTCATGGCCTACCGAAATTAACCCTTAGTGCGATAGACTTGGTTGATCTTTAAAGAGAATAGTAGGAACTAGTTATGATGAAATCTCAACCAATCTCCTGATAGGTTAAATAGGAAAGGATTTAGGCACCCACAACTTAGATAGGAGCTGCGCTAGAGTTAAATAAATTGGTTGCCCTGAGTGAAAATTAAGGTGCCAAAAACACCCATAAAAATCTATATTATAAATGGCTGGGTTGGTCCTATGCGTATAGCTGGCTGTAAATAACACTTGCATGTAAAATGATAATTTTTCCTTTTTTTAGGTTTTATAACTTCTTCTTTTTTCACTTCAAATGACTCAAAAATGCCTACAAAATAGAAAACAAGCATAATATACACAAAATAAAAAAAGAATATTAGTGCTCAAATTAGGTGTTTAAGATACCAAAATATCGATAGGGACGGGAGAACAAGAAGACTTAGTTTCTCTTAGCTGGGTGTATCTAGCTTTGATAGCTTGATCTCTTTATATAGTTTTCATATCATGAGCTATCCCAGTTGTTCTCAAAAACCTTTTCCAAATACAATTATGTCTCTTGGGCTACAAACAATTCCAGCTTTCATTAGTTGTATAGAATGCTACGCGTCTCATACGATATTAATGACGATTAATAAATTATAAGTCATTCCACCAAAGATTTGTAATTGACAAACATAATGAAATCGTCAGTTTTAATAAAATTAAAACCCTTCATGTACATTCTTATAGTAAGTCCCTCCGCTAATACTTGTATTCATAAAATTTCAGATGCGTGTAACAATCAAACGTCAGCTCCTATGCATAATTTATATTTTGATCCTCGATGATTAAAATGTGATTTCCGTTTTATTATTCTAATAATCACTTAAAAAATATCAACGGCCATTGACCAGTCTAGAATAATAATTCCCACACAATAATCCAATGGAATAGACACTCGATGCCGAATACCTTATTGAATATGTATATTCTTAATGTGCACTCATAACCATCCATCTTACCCGGGTGTTGGATCATACTGACCTTACTGCTTAGTTACACAAGATAACCAGAAATACACGTAAGATATATACACATTATCAGGATTGAGAACTTATCTAAAGTAGTAGCTTAAATTCATTCAGTAGCTAAAAAACAATGAATGGAATTAACCGACCTGTTTGATATAATCCAATTACATCAACCTGTTAGATTTATAAGTCTCCACTTCTATGATTGAGATTTATCATAATAAGTTATAATCTAACCAATGAAAATAATTTACATAGATTACGAACAAAAATGTCACCAATATATTATATCTCCCAATGTATAAGTTATAGCTAATATATTCGACCATATCTCACTAAGCATGTTTAACGTAAACTAGTAAAATAAAATTTAAAATACGAATGTAAAATTTATTTTTTTAGGGCATAATCCCAACAATCTCCCACTTGCATGAAAATAATCGAAATTCATATTTGAATCCCATCCCATCAACATGAGAATCAAACATCTTCCGTGTCAAGGCTTTGGTAAATGGATATGCCAAATTCTCCGTCGAGCCTATCTTTGTAATGACTACCTCACCTATTTTCGATATATCTCTAATGATATGATACTTTCTTTGAATGTGTTTGTTCTTAGAGTGGTTTATAGGTTATTTACAGTTGGCTACAACATAATAGGCGGTACAGCTGTAGGTACCACTGTAAGACTAGTTATAAAATTCTATAGCCATATTGCTTCCTTAGCTTCTTCACAAGCAGCTACATACTCATATTCAGTGGTAGAGTCAACAATACACTTTTGCTTGACACTTATCCAACTAATCGCTTCTCCAGCTAATGTGAACATATATCCTTATGTGGATTTTCTCTTATCCTCATCTAATTGGAAATCAGAATCAGCATAACCAAGAGGTACCAAATCTTCGGATCTGTAAACCAACATATAACCTCTAGTTCTTCTGAGATACTTCAATATATGTTTTACGCCAATACAATGTTCTTGTCCTGGATTATTTTGGAACCGACTGACCATCCCAACTGCGTAACAAATGTCTGGTCTAGTACATAGCATGTCCTACATGAGACTACCTACGACTGAAAAATATACGTCACTCATGTTTTGAACTTCCTATGATATCTTGGGACAATTTGCTTTTATAAGTTTAATGTCATGTCTATAAGGGATGAAACCCTTCTTTGAGTTTTGCATAACAAATCTCTCCAACAATTTGTCAATGTAAGTAGCTTGGGATTATCATTCTAGCTTTTTGAAGTGATTGGAAGGCCATAACTTTACTGATGATTACAGTACTACATCATTTCCAATGAGTAATATATCATCGACATACAATACCAAAAAAGATCAACATGTTTCCTTGAGTTTTTTGTAAACACACGGTTCATCAAGATTTTGCTCAAAACCTATAGATTTAATGACTTCATCAAATCTAATATTCCAACTTCGAGATGCTTGCTTAAGTCCATAAATAGACTTATGCAATTTTCGTACCTTATACTCTTGGCCTTTAACTAGATAACCATCTGGTTCGATCATATAAATATCGACTTCAAGATTTCCGTTTAGAAAAGTAGTTTTGATGTCCATTTGCCAAATCTCATAGTCAAAATGAGCTGCAATAGACAAGAGTATCCTAATTTAGTTAAACATTGCCACCGATGAGAAAGTATCCTCATATTCGACTCCCTATTTTAATTGATTCAGAACCAATTAAACTGAAAATAGAAAGACCCTATGAATATTTTAGAGGTTGGATGGAACATAAAGATTGTGAGGTTTTTCATTTAGAATGCCTGGAATGTTAAAACCAGGAAAATTGAATCTGGCCTTTTGAAAATCTTAGAAAACCTTTCTGGAGAATTTAAAACCTGGAGTAGACAGATTTTTAGAAACATCTTCAAAAATAAAGAAACTGTTTTAAAAAGAATTGGTCAAGAAAATAGAAAGCTTGGTCACTTAGTTTCAAAAAATGTGTTAAAAAGTCTAATATAAGAACTAGAAACATTAAATAAAATAGAAGCTATTTACTGGAAAGAAAATAGTAGGGACAAGTTTTTGAATGAGCAAGATATATATACAAAATACTTTCATATGCTAGTGTCGAAAAGAAAAGACAAAACTCTATTCATTCCCTAATGGATGCTACTGGTCTTTGGATAGAGGATAAAAAGCAACTAAATTCCTTATTGAAAGATCATTTAGCTAGCATAAACACTATTAACATAAATTCAGTTTCCAACTCTATTTTTTTAGTGCAATTAATGAATATGAAAATGAAGATCTTGTTAGAATTTTTACTAAAGAGGAAATTTGGGCTGTGCTTAAAGGAATGAACTTTTGGGGTTCCCCGGGGCCGGATAGATATCCCCAGGTTTCTTCAAAACTCATTGAGATAAAGTGGAGGATGCAGTGGTCTCTTTTATGGAAATAAAATTAATTACGGAAAACTACCTGATAGAGTCAGTGACTCTTATATCACCCTCATACCTAAGATAGAAAATCCAGTAAGTCAGGTTGAGTTTAGGCCTATAAGCCTTAGTAATGATATCTACAAACTAATCTCAAAAAATTTAGTTAATAAGCTTAAAGGTGTTTTTAACAAAATTATCTCGTTATGCCAATCTGCTTTTATTCCAAAAAGACAAATAAAAGATAACATTGTGATATCACATGAAGTACTTTATAGTATGAAAAATTCTAAATTTACAAAGAAAGGATTTCTTGCTCTTAAGCTTGATTTATCCAAAGTTTTCAACAAAATTAAAGCGTTTTTTTATCATTTTCCTTTTAAAAGAACTTGGATGAAGTGAAAAATGGTTTAATTTAATCTTTGAATGTATTTTGACGGTTAAATCTTTTGTTCTATTAAATGGGATTCCTGGTATTCCTTTAATTCCTTCAAGGGGTCTCACAAAAGAAGACCAATTGTCTCACTATCTCTTTTTTACTGTCATGGAAGGCCACTCTAGGTTATATCTTCATGCTGAGATGAACAAACAATTTGCTGGAATAAAATCAATAAGAGTTGTCCTACCATCTCGTATCTATTATTCGCAAATGACTGTTTTATTTTTTGTAAAGATGATATGCATGAAGTTAGAAGTTTAATTAACATTCTTGATATATTTAGTATCTCTTTGGGACAAACTATTAATTTCCATAAATCGAGGGTTCACTTTAGCAAAAATATGCATAATAGACACGGTAAACTAATATCTAGAATCCTCAAAGTTAAAATGATCTCTAAATATGGTAAATATCTTGGAACCCCTCTTTTCTTCAACAGAGCAAAATCTCTAAACTTTGAACCTTTATTGGAGAAAGCGTATAAATCCTGACATGGATGGAAAGCTAAAGTTTTAGCTCAGGTAGGTAAAACAGTCTTGATAAATTATACTCTCTCTTGCATTACCCAAAAAACTCTAAATAAATTTGATAAGGTTCAGAAAGATTTTTTGGTGGAATAAAAGTGATAGTAGAAAGGGTGTTTATACCAAGGCTTGGAGTAAGGTGTGTACTCGAAAGTG
Source organism: Papaver californicum (assembly GCA_023531435.1). Classification (NCBI taxonomy): domain Eukaryota; kingdom Viridiplantae; phylum Streptophyta; class Magnoliopsida; order Ranunculales; family Papaveraceae; genus Papaver; species Papaver californicum. Next base: position 374,308 of record JAJJMC010006603.1, on the reverse strand, counting down.
TAATGTGTATGAATAAGAAATCCTCATAGAGTTAATCTATCTTTGTTGTTAAAATTAGCTTGGAGAATGCTGCATAATCCGAATGATCTTTAGGCTCTTTTACTCAAGGTTAAATATTTTCCTAAAAAACACCCTTTTCACAAGCACAAAACTTATAATGTGTCGTTGAATCTGGAACAATATAAGAAAGGTCTTGGAGATTGTGAAGCAGAATAACATCTGGGATGTAGGAAGTGGTGAAAACATTAATATAGCTTTAGACAATTAGATTCCTAACATAAGGATTTTAAATAACTGGAAATATAATGAGTATAAGAAGGTTTCTGATCTTTTAGATGACACGGGTAACTAGGACTGTGATAAGATTGATTCCCTTTTTGAACCAAATATGGCTAGAAAGATAAAGTTCATATATATAAACAGTGATAGGGTAGACACGCTAAATGAAGATTTTACCATAAAATTTGATGATATAATGTTATCCAGAACTGAAGGTAATAGTCAGGATAAGATTTGGAAGATAAAGGTCATACCTAGAATTAACTTGTTTCTGTGGAAAATGACTGCAAATGCTATTCCATTAAAATAAAAAATAAATGGACTCTTCGAACATGCTAATTCTTGTTGTGCGCTTTGTAACAATTTACTTCTTGAAACAACTAGCCATTTGTTTGTTAATTTTGCTTTTGCAAAAGTTATGTGGTTTGGCCTGAATATTACTTGTCCAGATACTAACAAAGATTTTTGGAATTGGGTCAAATTTTCGTTTGAAAATCCCTTGGTGGACACTAATAAAAATTTCAATATAATATGTTGGCACCTATGGAAGTACATAAACTCAGTGGTTTTTGACAAAATTAAGCTTAATCCTATGGAATGCATTAAGAAGATTAGGCAATCTCAAAGGACTCGAATATTGAGAAGTGGTATAAAAACTAAAAGACATTATAAACCCCTTAAACAGATGATAATAAAAATAGAAACACTGAAAGCAGTATGCATGTTGATGTTTCTTTTGATGACAACTCAGGGAAATATGGTATAGGTGTAATCTTATGGATTAACAACTGCATTACTAATATCAAAGTTTTTTCAGGCTACAATAAAAGCGTAGAATATGGAGAAGCTCTAGCGGTGAAAAGAGCCTTAGAATGGGAGGCAGAGCTACAACACCAGGACTTGCGGATCCAGAGCGATTGTATGTGGTGTTCTTTTTTAATAGTAAACCCTCTAACTATGATTGGATTGAGAACAAAATCCATATTATATGATGTGGAAAATATTTTGGTAAATAGGGATGGATCTAAAAAAGTTTGTGTAAATAAAAAGTATAACGGTGAAGCAGATAAATTGGTCAAATGGGATAGAAAGAAAAATGGTACTTTTTGTAATAATTATCCTCTTCATAATATTTTAAAATTTAGTGTAATAGAAGGCATTGTAAAGAATTTTTGTATAATTTATGGTGACGTTTATATTTTCTTTTTATTAAAAAATAAATTAAAAAGACAACAACCTGTTAAGGAAAAATAGATTATTGAACAACATATTCAATATACCGATTTCTAAAAATCTTTTTTTTCATTAACAAAAAATCAAGGCTTCTAGAACAAGGGAGCTGCATCAGCATCAAGAGCCCTAACCCAAGCATTAAAGCACCAAATCAGGGTCAAAAGAGATGGGCTCATGCCAAACGGCCTGCCAAACTACGGACCATACGGTGCTTATCTTTTACGGCTTCACCTCTTTCAGAGATAAAAGAAGCAACACACATAGACCTTGCAACGGTCCGAGTTAGGATCAACTTGTGACGGGTTATATGACCCGTGGGTTGGTAGTAGTAAATCCTAATCTAGACGGGTGTTAATGGACTGACGAATCAACGTTAAAATGAAAAAGTGATAGTAACACTTTTACTGAAACGGAATGAGTATTAATTTATTCGAAAAATCGCATAAAAAAACATGAGCATAAGAGGTTCGAACCTAGTATAGGCAGCTCATAACACTAACACTAACACTGTAACCATTGTACTACTCGAACCGCTGACGTTAAACCTAGTTAACTTTGATATGTAGAAATAAATTCTGTTAATATAATTCAGTTCTCTAGAAAACCCTATTCTATTTAACTGCTGCCTCCTTTTTCTTTATCTTTATGTCTCCATTTGCATATCATCCAGTTTCCATCACTCTCTCTACCTCAAAGTTTATACAATTTATTTTAAGATAAGGTATTCCAAATTTCTTACCCTTTTCTCTCTTAAATGAATTGATAATTTCTAGTGATAATTAGGGAAAAATTGGTGGTTTTATTACTTTGGATTTTTGTTTTTGTTGTAGGTTAGTTATTGTTTAGTACTGAATTTATTAAGAAATGGTTGAGCGATTAAGTGGGAATACTCCAAAGCTTTTCAAGGATCTGATAGTTATATGGATTTGAGCACTATTAGGCATTGCTTCTTTGATCTGTAATAGGATTTGAACTTGTTGGCTTCTCTTTGAGTTGGACTTCAGACAGTTTAAGAAATATGTGAATCATGTGTGTATGTATGAGAGGATTTCGTGCTTCCATTCGAGATCTTCCTTGATTTACTTACTTATTTGGGTATTTTTGATTCTATGTATAACTGAAATCAGTTATTAATGAAATTAATTGTTTGGGTACTCCGTGATCTGTTTAGATCTCAAATAAAATCAGCTATATAGTATGTGATTAGTATCACTTTTTTTTAACGAGTAGAATTAGGATGTGTCCGTCTGTAAATCGATTCAGTTTCATGAATTTTCTATTTTTCGACCATCACTAAAATTAACAATTCAGACCATCACTAATAAAAAAATTGACGGGTTGGCCCCAACCCGGACCATTTTTGACGGGTTTGAAAATGATAACCCTAACCCGGCCTGTTTAGGCAACGGTACGATCAGTCCGGGTTAAAACGGTCGGATTAGGTACAGCCCGTGGTCCGGGTCATAAATTGCCAGCTCTAGAGTGACACCTTTGTTTCCTCTAGGTTTTGATTAGTGAAGAGAGAAAAATGAAGAAACAACTCTTATCTTCAGCACCATGGAGAGGAGAAGAAGAAGATAATGAAGAGAAATTCAAAGATGGAAAACTCAAATTAATAAGCCAATCCGGAGGTGATTCTACTATGTTTGTTCCTGGAAAGAAATCAGTGTCTTCAAAATCCAATGATAAGAACAACCTCAATGATTCTCTCTCTGAAATTGATCCAGAACTTAGATACAGCTTTCAGAGGAACTTTATGGTATTGGTTTTCACTTTTTATATTCTTTCAATTTTGGGGTTTTTCTTGTTCAATTAAATGTGAAATTTAGTGGGGTTTTAGTTTTTTTATTTGTTTGTAAGAATTGTGCCCTAAAACTCAATACTTAAATCATCTCATTCAGCGGTGTTCAATAGATTCTTCGCTAGGGACTTGAACTGAATGCTATACTCTGGGTTTCTTCTTCAGAATCATGCAAAGATTAGTAATAATTATACCTCATTCTTTTGCTCAGTACATAAAGTAGTGTCATAGTGATTTTAGGAGGTTTTTGAGCTATCTAGGTCAACAAAATGGTATCATCTAACCCATCCTCCTCTTGCACATTAAATTGATTGAGATAGTTTTAGTGGGTATTTTGGCTATGGAATGTTCAGAATCTAACATCTAACCCATCTTCCTCTTGCACATTAAATTGATTGAGATAGTTTTAGTGGGTATTTTGGCTATGGAATGTTCAGAATCTAACGCTGATTAAGTCCATTGGTGTACGAGCTATGTTTGGTTCTTCATAGGAATCTTGTATTTATCTCTTGTACCATATAGGTTAACCTGTTTATATCTCTTCATTTGCGACAGTACTTAAAAGTTGAAGCTGTATAACAAGCATAGATGATAGTTGAGTTTAGTATCTAAGTGATATCTCTGATGCATTCATTTAAATTTACGTGCAGTTTCTCCAACGTGTTTTTAGCATTGACACCCTTGTGAAACCACTTCCTCCCGCGGTATCCTACAATGTTTCTCGCAATTTGAGCTTTTTTACTCGCATCTTCACGCAGTTCTTCGGTATGTTTATTTTGACAAACTTCCAGTACTCTGTTTCTTAGCAAATCATATTTTTAGACAATATGGAAAAACTTAATGAGTTTTGATATCATCTAATGTTTTATGCCTATAATTGTTGTCACTAATTCTATTCCTCATTGGCATTTTTCATTGTTCATTTTGTGTACTGATTTATCATGATATGCTAGAGCAAGTTAAAAGAGATACAGATTATCCTTATAACTCCATATGTTCTTGTTGAAGTATGTCTAGAAGGCACTGTAACAGTGTAATTAACAATTTTTGTTCTGATATCCAACTTAATGTGTCATCTATTGGGACGCTCTATCGCTAACTGCTAGCCACTAGGGCATTACATTGATTATCCTAGATATAAAAAAAATACAGACATGTAACAAGAAGCTAATGGCAAAAAAACATGCTTTGGAGGAATTGTAAGGGTCATAACTTGGACAGGTTATCCAAAATATAGAATTTAGATACTATATTGGAATCTAGTGATGAAACTTGGTTAAGCCACTGGCCATGAAGGTGAGAGGACCTCTATTTTGGTTGTTTCAACAGTTTCTGTAATGGCCTTCCCTACTAGAAGTCCAGATCAATGTTCTTTCGTTAGTTTGCCTGCAAAAGGGGTTGGAGGATGTTAGAGTACAAGGTACTAAGAGTAATCATGTCACCTGCAGTCAATATTTCTCACTTTGTTGTCTTGAAATCCTACCTCAGGGCGTGATTCCAGATATTAAGAACACCTTAGGTGGATGGTCATGGATGATCCTACTACTTTCATGGAATTCACATTGTTTAAGTTTCAATACGAACTGATATTCACTTTTTCATAGGTGGATGGTCATGGATGATCCTACTACTTTCATGAGATTTGCATTGTTTAAGTTTCATTAAGAACTGATATTCACTTTTTCATTGTAATGTTGTTTCTAAAATATGTATGATCCAAATGCATTACTATTTCTATTCTTCATTCAATGGCGACGCTCACTTTTTTTGTTTGCCCTTGCAGATCCTGAAGGCATTTCTAATGCCCAAAAGTCACTTGGGTTAGGTCAAGAAGAAAAAGAGCGACGTGTTAAGTAGTCCTGGAGAAGTAATAGGATAAATCTGTTTGAAACTTGTAGTGTCTCTTCATATCTTGCACCGACTATTAGTTTCTGTGTATGCCTTTCAAGACATGAAGTTTGAGTTGTTAATCATACTCTTCAATATATATAAGTAATTTTTTTTTAATTGTTTAAGTGAGACAATCATAGTTTGGGGTTTGCAAATAATGGTATAACAGTCTGTGACCTTCCCTTTCACCTGAGGAAGGAAGGAAGGACTAAAACTGCACTATGTGGGATTGAACCAAAAAAACGAAGCATGTTAAGTTAGAGAAGCTTTGTTGGTCATTCTCGGAGCAGATACTCTTAAAGCTCAAAAGGCCAAAACCCAAAATTATGTGCTTATTCTTTTTCTTACAAAACGAAGTAGATAAAACCTCTTTAATTCTTAGTATTTTGTCTACTAAGTTTCAAAACCGTAAATATTCAGCTCTAAGAAATCATGAACTAATAAAACCTCCAAATTGGTTATATTTACAAATCGATCATTTTGCTTTGCCATTTTAATACTCGCACCTCTTATCACCACTTCCATCGAGCTGCCCCTGAGAAAGGAGGTGTGCCATATATTGCTGCAACCCACATTGATAACAGAACCATCAAATGTCACAATTTTAAGTGCATAGTACTGAACTTAAAAGTAAAGAACCACAATAAGACATTATTTCGCAAATGAAAACCAAACCAGAACAAAAGGGAAGCACCAAGCAATTTATCAGTAATGTTACTTTAACACTTTGAGTCCACTAATACAGTGTTGACTGAAATGACTCCAGTCAAATAAAAGTGCTGACATAATGATTAATTAACATAGACCCCATTCGGAGCTCTGAAACAAGATTATCTGTTTAGTCTTACTGTGATACTGTCTACCTTGATCAAATCAGATAACTCGAATTCAGCTATCTAGTTTATCCCCACAATCCTTGATTATCTTAAACTACTATTCTCAAACACATCTATACACTTGTCGTTACCTGCAAGACTAAGTAGCATAGTGTAAGCATACAGGATTGCTAGGAAGATGTGACCATTTATATTTATATGGGATCCCCGCTACAAGTTTTGACATATAAACTGACCACATTTCAGTAAAGAAGAAAATAAACCGATCAAGTAGGCAGTCCCAGAGGAGTTCATTACTGAATTTTTTTTTAGTGTAGACCTACCTTGCATTGGTTCAGATCCCCACCGATTCCAATTTTATCCTGAATCCGTGTACTAAGTTCCGCTATTCTAATAGGATTAGGGAACATTTACGTTTGTCTGTATATGTAAATAAGCATATGGATTATCTTAACATGGCCATTTTACTTGATCAATTAGCTCAATGCATATTTCTCAAGTCTAAGATGTAGAAGAGAAGGTGCTGGTTTTATATTTGCTGAAAAACAAAGAACTAAACTTACAGCATGGTATGCATAAGGTGGTTTTCCTTGGCAATCAAAGTGTTTAGCCATGATAGTAAACTCTATGGGACCCCATTCTTCCAAGTCAAAACAATTGCCAAGAGCAGATTTATATAACTGGCAAGCAAACAAACAAAATAATACTATCTTCGTTTGAGGAAAAGAGTTACTATCACTTTTTTAAATTGACTTATTTTTAGGCTAAGATGAAAAACTGATAGTAACACTTTTTTAGAAACGAAGGGAATATATTTTAACAAATCAGAAAGAAAAAAAAATCTACAGATAAATAAGCAGCTGCTACCTATCAGCATGCCAAGTTATACCTTAGCAGTGTCAGTTCTGTCCCTGCGGGAAAAGATGCATAAAACTGGTCAACTCTGGGGACACCTGCCCTTGTCCTGCAAAAGACAAACTCCATATGATAAACACCTAAAAGCTCATGAAAAACTACTCAGTCACTAAAACAGTCATCAAAAAAACAGAATCACTCACGTGTTGCTTGTGTAGCATAAGTCAAAACGGAAACGAAGCAATAGAATCCAGTGTAGGGTAGACTCTCCTGAATTTCTGAATGTTAAGAATAGCGTTTAAGTTTTCATAAAGATCCATGGCTGATCTTGAGCTGCATCAAGGATCAGAAAATTTCAAAATTAGTAATCAAACAAACGCCACAACAGGTCAAGTATCGAATCATAACCACACGTTGTGTTCTAAAACTCCAGTACCCTTTTCGATTGAGCTAACTAAGCCTAAGCACATGATAATTGTTGCTTTGAGGCATTTCATCGAACAGGACTAGCATTGTGAAAAAATGTTCAGAATGTTCCAAGTTTAGGTCTAATTTCCGCAAAATACAGGAGGAATATCCAATAGAGAAAGAGAGAGACTGACCTTTGATACACGGAGTGGGAGTTTGAAAGATGAAAACCGGACCTCCAAACGTTTCCCCAATTACTCGACTGTAGGAAAAAAAAAACACTAAGAGATATGGGAGGAGAAAAAGCTGCCAACGTTTGCAGCAAACTTATAGTATATCAATTCAACTTTTTCACTTCATATATGTATCCGAGGTTTGCATCGTATGGACTTAATCTGTCACGTATATGGTAGTGTACTGTATGCTCTAGGTTGGTTCTGAAATTCTCGATCTGTTTTGTGCACTTATTTAGCATACTTAATCTGGACCGACTTGGTTCTACCAATATACTAAATGGACTGCACGCTTTCATACTAAATCCTGGTATCTCTTTCCTTTAAACTAGTGCCAAAGATTCTATTAATGTGGAACATATTTCTTAACCTGATTTTGTCAGTTGTTATTTCATTTTGGATTCTCTGCAAATATTCTGATCTTCTCCTCTAGTTTAGTTGTTTTGCAACCTCAAAATATCACACGATAATCGACTAACGTGATAATGTTAATCTTCCACTTTCCCAAGTTGCAATTAAAAACTGGTAGTCACTGAGAATAACTGAAACGAAATGATATACATTGAATTAGAACAACCAAGTACTGTTGTATACTTGGTAATTACTGTGAATATACAATTGGGTTTTCCTTCTGACAACCGCACAGGTGAAAGAAAAAAACATAATAACGTCGGTTGAATAGGTTGCCACTCTTGTGCAAGAAATATGGCTAACTTAATTCGGAGGAAAAGAATAACTTTGACGTCAGAACTTTACAGCAACTCTATCAGCATACCCTTTTGAACATATGTAAAGGCAGTAGCTTCAACATAAAGATACTATTTAGACGAACCTCCGCGCCAATATCCAGATTCACTTATCTCACATTCCAAAAGGAATTTCTGATAGGCGGGTGCAAGATGTGTATAGTCATGGGAGGTTCCCTCAAATGGAAGCACTTCAGACTGATCTTCTTCTTGTGGAATCTACACAACAAAAAGTTGCAATACACAAAACAAAAACATAAGAAAATGCATTATATAAGAATAGTTTTTCATGTGGAAGTACATAGCTCAGATCATTAGGAAAAAGCTCAGTCCTGACTCCTGTTAAACGCAGCATATTTGCAAAATGAATATGCCCAGATACACTGAATAGGTAAAAACACATTAAACCTGTTGATCAGTTTATTTCCTCATCCCTTTTCATATGTTCTAATATTATGAGACGCTTTCTTCCTGTCACTTAATTTCGTTAGCATGAAAGTAGAAAATGTCTTAATGGCAGCCGTCACTGACATATACCATTAACATCAATTCTCAGAAAATCATTAGGTTTAGGATCATAGCTTAACCTCTTAAACGTTAACCTCAGTTACAAATAGTCCTCATACTGCGAAGATTAAAAACTTTCAGTTGATAGAAACTTCACATTTGATACAACTCCCCAACTCCATAGTCGCCACATATTGAAACACAAGAATCGCAACTAAATCTGATTTCAGTTCTCGAATAGGTAGCACATTATCGAGGTTCCCCAATTATCCCTGGAGTTAGCTGTCTACACTGGGAACACCTGTACTGTTGTACCCTCAACAAATGATACCTAATTTTTCCCTGTAAACACCTGTTGATAAGAACAACCCCTGGTGTCGACCAGAACTGCATCTATATGAGACTATACCTATCATTGAAATAGATCATTGGCCTCATAGTAATCCTTATTGAAAGGGAAAATTCTTGTGGGATAACCGATCACCCTTTTTAATGGATAAAGTTTATCTTCTAGGACAAGGTTTAAAAGTTAGCTGATGGACTACCCTTCAAATCAAACTTTTCAAAATCCTTACCTAAGGATAAACCTTACACATTGAGAAGGGCCCACGTATCGAAAACCGTAGATTTATAACCTCTAGGGGATGAAATAGTAATAACACAGCATACTTTTCTTTAATGCCTTCATGGAAATAGTACTGCTGTGAGAAGGGAAACTTTGTATGCGGTTAAAAATTAGATGATGGTGAAAAAATCTGACTTTGACCCGTGATTTGATCTGTGATTGACCAAAATCTTTAATCTGTACAATTAATTTTCTCTATGTATCAGATGTAATAATTTTCTATACCTTTCCCCTTACTAAGTTTCCTTCGTATAGCAACACTCTACTCAAAGACTACTTTAATTGGTATGCGTAACCAAACGACAATTTTCTGATACCAAATTTGATGTAACACCTCTAGGATCTAGAATCCCACACCACTAATAAACAACAGCTACATTTTGGACAATTTAAGACATTATCGGACAAGACTACGCTAGCATCTTTGCACTATAGTACTATACCTCTCGTATACTAATTTCTAAGTGATGGTGATGCTAAATAACACCCAGCGGATGCATGGGTACCTGCTGAACCCAGGATTCAACATTAAGTTGCGCATAGAGGCAAATGCAACATGTGATACGGTTCCATGCTACGTTCATGTCCTCTCTCCTCCCTCTCTCAGTATTTCTCTCAAGGCAATGCTCCCATCCCCTAAACTGAAATCTCAGATCCATCATTGTCTGATAACTTTATCCTAGAGTACGAAACCAATGAGAAATGAAGCAAACTCATTCATCTTTACCGACTTACAAACAGGTGATCAAGTCCACTCCATCTTGAGTAAGTAAAACACGAACTGCTTAGTGTTTACTCAAAGGTCATACCGAAGCATTTTGTAAACACCTTAAATTCCACCAATAGGATACATTAAAATGAATGTTGATGCTTCTTTTATAAGTAAGGATCAATTAGCTAGCTTTGGACTCATGTTAATCAATGATGCAGGTACCTTCAGGGGAGCCAAAGGTGGACTAATCCAAGCAAGAGACGCGCAACACGCAGAGGCGCTGGCTCTGCTAAAAGGAATGGAATGGCTTAGAGAGATTAAAGAAATGAACGTAGTAATTGAAGGAGATAACAGAGGCATAATGGACAGCATGAACAAAGAGGACTATTCACTTCAATGGCGAATAATCAATATAATCAAGGATCGCATAAACATTCTCAATGAAATAGGCTCGTGGTCGGTTAATTTTGTGCCTAGAACTTGTAATACTTTAGCTGACAAAGTAGCTAAACATTGTCTAAGTAACTTAACGGAGGATACTTGGTACGAGTATCCACCAGATTTCCTTATGTCCATGTATGAAGAAGTACGAAAAAAACACTTATTTACCTTAATGAAATTTATCTTTTTTATTAAAAAAGAACACCTTAAATTGATCCTAAAACAAGATCTAATCAAGTCTAAACCGAAAAGAATTTTCGTGTTTGTAACCAGACTAACATAGCTGATGAGATATCACCTACATGATTCCTAGCATGAATCAGTCAGAAAGTAAAAGATAACAAATTTTGCACAGGGTACTTACATCACATTCTTGGTTCACCTCCGAATCCGAGGCTTCTGGTTCCCTTATGTCCCTAAGAGTGGTTTTCCAGCAAATACTTCTGGATCCAAAATTATGCCCTTTCGGTTGATTTAAGCCTTGACACTTTAAGTTTGTGGAATTGCCATGCTGAAACACGTGGATTATGTATCTGACGCAAAGTGCTACAACAGGAACCAGAAGCAGATAATAACCAGTAGTTTTAGCCTGATAATAAGACAGGCAAGCCTGTTGAGGTCACTAACTTGATAAAACTCCAATAAGACATTCACGACTCAGATTCATGTCACAAGGAATCAAGAAAAGGCAGGTTTCTTACAACAGAGGAATTATGTGAAAACCCTTACAAGTTGTAATTGATGAGGAGATAGCACAGGTAACACCTTGTGATTTCCATGTCCTACCAAGGTATTAAAAGAACTTTGGTATCTTTTGTGCACATCATTGAGGTATGACTAACTTCTCAATCTTGAGCCCTGGGTAGTCACATAAAAAATAAAACAATACAAACAATACTGCTCATTAGCTCAAACAATCAGTTCATATCAAGTATATAAACCTAAATGAGTTTACCATAAACGTACTCACTCACCCTTTGAGTATCTAAAAAACCCAAACGAGGAATATTTAGTCGTTGCCCTTCGAAAACTAGATCAATATCCACAACATTGGAGTTAACAGCAGCATTGCTTGCACCGATACAATATAACGCCTCGATATCGAAGTCAAGTTTTCACCCCTGATTCACAAATTTGCACATTAAACTTAATGACACTAAAATATTGATGACCTTGTTAATGTATTATCAAGAGAGTAAATAAAAGTTTACCCTCTGACAACATGAACCACTAACTGGTTGGTTGAAATTTGAGCGCCCTTGAATCTTTCTTGAACTTGGATTTCCCATTTCTGTTAATGAAAATGAAAACAAAGTAAATGGACATATTTTCATTTGAAGCAAAAAAAAAAAAGGAAAAGAATTTTAAACAAGTGGTTGTTGTTAAAAAGGAATGAAAGGTACAACAAACCTGAGCTAATCCTTGAAAACGCTTGATTAACAAAATCTTCTTGTTTCCAAGTGATTCCAAAGAGAAGTTATATGTTATTAGGTTGAAAGGACTGAGTGAGCTGCGAGTTGGATGAATAACCCTAGAAATGAAAGAAGAAATGCCTGGTTTATGGGTTAGATTTGCCATTCTCTAGTAGTAACTCTAAAAGCTGTGCTGCTTGTGGTGGTCTACCAGTTCAGCAGCCAGGCAAAAAACAATAAAAAGAAGAAAATATAGTCCCGGCGGGGCTCGAACCCGCGACCTTCGGCTCATAAGACCAACGCTCTAACCAACTGAGCTACGGGACTTAGCTGTTATTAAAAGTTCAAGTGTAATAGAAGTAAGTACATAAAGTGATCGCTCAAAACCTTGGTCTGCAGACTCTGCACTGCAGTTGAGAGAGGTCTCGGGGTTGATCCTCACCCCTTTCATACAAGCGGAAAACAAGTGCACAAGAATACTTACGATCCTTTCCAGGTCTTGCATCCTTAAAATGCCATGAAGTATTTTTGCCAAGGGACTCATATCAAGCTTTCGCATGACTAGACATTTAGGGAGTGCCATCCAAATGGTGGGTAGCTAGTGCATAGAACTAATCCATTCCTATATTTAGGTACACGCAGGAGTTATGATTAAAACTTAAAAGCAGTCGACATGAATCATTTGTATACCTAAAAAAGCCTCCAAAAAGCTTCTAAGGAACTCTTTTCTGATCTGTAATCTTTTTTTCTTACGTAACCAATAGTATTATAGAAATAAATAAAAAAAACAAAGTGGGAGAACGACTGTTGAAAGGTAAAGGTCTTTATTATGTTCTTCCCAACCGTCAAAAACTAAACTCCACTTCTTCTTCTTCTTCCACATAAAAACTAAATCATAACTCCAAACTTATATATTTTCAGCTATGAGCAACGAATAGTAAAATTTCTTCTTTTCTTCTCTTTTAGTACATAGTTGGTTTTTCCTTTGGAGATTCTAATCTTTGTTTAACATTTATAAGTTTTTATTTTGACAGTGATTACTTGTTCAAGCTTTTGTTAATTGGAGATTCTTCTGTTGGAAAATCATGTCTACTTCTTAGATTTTCTGTAAGTATATTATATATATATATATAGGCCTTAGAAAATGAATGCGTAAGTAGGAAGAATTCATTAATTTAAAGTAAGCTTTTTTGTTTACAGGATGATTCTTTTGTTGAGAGTCATATCAGTACAATTGGAGTAGATTTTGTGAGTTTCACAATTCTTATCAAATTCCATTATACTTTTTAGTATTCTTACTGTTTTAGATTTTGTTTATGGACATCTTTTTGTATGCTTTTTTTTGCAGAAAATTTCTACATTAGAACTTGAGGGAAAGACAGTCAAATTACAAATTGTAAGTACTAGGTTAACTTTCTCTTTCTCCCTGAACCCAATTGTTGCTGAACTTGAAGTATAGATTGCCGAACTTTAGTTCTGGTAAAATGTCGATTTCGTTCCTTCAGCTTGTCAAATCGTAATGGGGCTTAACCTCTAGGTTCGGTAGGGTAGTTGGAGTGTTGCAGCATGGGTTTGCGCCCATAGATTACTACTTTGAATTCGTAAGGCTACTCCGAGGTTTATTTAGGAGCCACTACCTACATTAGTGGTTGATTGGGAAATCACGGTTTGTAAATTACAAACTGTTAAAAGTATTTGGGTTCCATATAGATCTGTAGTTTGTTAAATCTTTTCAGAGTTAAATTATATGAAAATTTATTACCATTGTATTAAAATCTAAGAGTTGCAAGTATTAATTGTGTTGTGAAGTATGTAATGTGTTTCTTTGTGACAGAAAATGGCACCACTGTATTAGAGAAGCTTAATAACGCTTTCTTGTGTAATTGTTCGTGTGTTTGCTTAGTGGGATACTGCAGGACAAGAGAGATTCAGGACTATAACTAGCAGCTATTATCGAGGGGCTCATGGAATCATTGTAAGAGTATATCTCTCTCATGTCATGGTTAGCAGTATTTTGTTTTTTACTTGTATACTGATGTTGAGATAGAAACAGATCGTATATGACGTCACTGAGAAGGAGAGCTTTGACAATGTAAAGCAGTGGTTGATTGAGATTGATCGATATGCAAATGACACTGTGTGCAAACTTTTGGTTGGAAACAAATGCGATTTGATCGAAGAAAAGGAGGTGGAAACAGAAACTGCAAAGGTAACCTTCCCCTGACGAGTACAAATCAAGTCTTGTCACTTATTGGCTATATCTAGACCTTCAAATTCCACTTAAGAATTAGTGACCATTTTTTTCAGCTTTTCTTGATCCATGCCTCCATAATGAACACCAGATGGCTCATATCTAATGCAAATGCTATCTCTTAGTCAAGACTAATTTGTATGGCGATCACATTGTTAGCAAGGTATAAACCTTGTTCTAAGCAATGAAACCCAACTAACACAGAAAGAAAAAAATCCTGAAACTAACTGGCCAAAACCGATGTGAAACATTAATTGATTTGATTTCCCATTAACTACGAATACATAAAGAACTGAAACATCCAAGCAGCAAACTTCCAGTTGTATCAATTCGACTTTTTCACTTCATATATCTATCCGAGGTTTGCATCATATGGACTTATCTGTCACGTATATGGTAGTGTATGCTCTAGGTTGGTTCTGAAATTCTCGATCTTTTTGTGCACTTATTTAGCATACTTAATCTGGACCGACTTGGTTCTATCCATATACTAAATGGACTGCAGGCGTTAGCGGATAACCTTGGAATCTCTTTCCTTGAAACTAGTGCCAAAGATTCTATTAATGTGGAACAGATTTTCTTAACCATGGCTGCTGAAATAAAAAAAAGGTAATACTACCTCTATGGATGTCATTGCGTAAGCTTAAATCTTTGGCCGAACCAGATTTTATCAGTTGTTATTTCATTTTGGATTCTCTGCAAATATTCTGATCTTCTCCTCTCTAGTTTAGTTGTTTTGCAACCTCAAAAAAAACATACGATAATCGACTAACGTGATAATGCTAATCTTCCAATTTCTTTCTTCGGCAGAACGGGAACCCAGCAGCCAACCTCTAACAAGAAAGTGACAAAAACTGTTCAAATGAATGGGCAGCCTATTCAGCCGAGAAGCAATTGCTGTGGTTAGCTGATGTTTCATTCCTGCTACATGATAGTTATATGTAAATGATTGCAAAGTCTGCAGATCGTAAATATTAGGTGATGTTGTTCTTGTGTGTTAATCGTCCGACTCCGGATCTTGGTAAACTAGAATTCTAAAGTCTAAAGTTAAGTCTATGCAAACATGTAGATAAACTTGATACGAGTTTTTAAGGCCATCATCATATAGGTGTTTTAATTTCTACATTGGTTTCTTAAAATTAGGATTTTTTTTGCCAATCCTTTTCTCTATCTATATATTAGAGGTGAAAATGAGTCTCCTGAAAATGGTCAATCCATCTTTGCAAGGAAGAAGGCCAGATCAGCCAAGAGCAAGGCCACCATGAAAGCAAATTCTTGATTTGATGCTACCATTCTATTTGGCCTCTTTTTCATGTGTGGATTAAGTAAATGAGATATTTAACAACCACCAGTCATGAAAACGATTAGTTAAGCAAGTTATTTTCTAGTGCCACACCCATAATTTGCCTTGCGGATTTGAGGGCGGATGTGGCTAAGAGATGACCTAGGGGTATGTAAAAATATTAAAATACCCTTTCACTAATCAAATAATTACCAAAAAACCTTTCACTAATAAAAACTAAACATAAACCTATTTCACTCCACTTCCTCTCAAACTACCGATTTTGAAATTTTGTTTTCTCTTCTTCTTCCATTTTTTCAAACTACCGATTGTGGCACAATCGAATTCATCTTCAACTGATTAATCATAAACCAATTACTTGTGTTTATATTGATTGAATCGCATGAATTAGTCACTAGAATATCAAGGGTTTTAGGTTAGATTGCACAATCGGTAGTTTCGTGGTTGTATTAAACTACCGATTGTGCTAGTGTTCTTCATTGCTCATGAAAATTATGCACAATCGGTAGTTATTTTTAGGTTATAAACTACCGATTGTATTACTGGATGCAAATGTAGTGATAATCGGTAGT